>CM023448.1:348135241-348261740 GCA_013339765.2 Haemaphysalis longicornis | reverse complement strand
CCGCTTGTAGCTCATATTTATCGTTGCGCTCTCATTCTATGGAAGAGTGTAACCCACAAAACCGCAAATGCATCGGAAAAAATGTATGTCTTCTCTGGACTGCTTAAGGCCGAAGGTCTTCTAGCAGACTGTGGACAGCATTGAACAGCAAAGAATACACTCTCTGTCAAAAAACACCGGTCGGTATAAGCAAATCGACGGAATATACAGCTGGAGAATAGATGGTGGGAGAACAGCCTTTGCCAGATGTGAGATGGTTATGTCACACTGGAAGTTTTTTTTTTGTTTCAGAAGAGGATAGCCACTTTTTCGACGCAATAATTTTATAAGCACTGGAAGTGTCCTCCTGCATTATTGTCATGTTTCAGTGTTTTCCGCCAATACCAATGTGTCTCTAAGTCTTGACGATCACTTGAATGGATGTGTATGTATGTATGTATGTTTGTGTTTGTTGCCGCAAGGGTATCTAAGACCAAAGAGCGCCAAAGCTATCTTACGTGGTCTTTCATAGTCAGGTTTGTGCTTAACGTATGTATGAATGGAGTATGATATATCCTAAAATATTGTACATATGGGTGTAGACGGCCGCAGACTAAAACATGGAGATGTTCATGATGACGGATGACGGGGACGATGGATGGAACATGACAGTAGCTTGAGCCGAAGAGCATGCTACGTGAGCGGGGCTTGAATGTGTTTGATTGATGTGACTGTGCGGACAACGTTACGTCTGGTGCTCCACGCTTCCCTCAGACATTACGGCCAATATTCAGGCCTAACTATGATGAATGTTGTAAAGAGAAAAAAGTGATTGATGTGATATTGACGGTACCAGTTGAAAAATGCCCTGACACATCATGTGGGCTTCAAGCACTGCACGTGAAGGAGAATTGAACCTTGTTTATGCTGCGATCACTTAGAAAAGACTTCAAAAACAAAATATTGTTTCGCTTGTATTTTTATTCAGAAGTTCATCATATATCCTGCCAGCCTCCTTCAGCATAGTCGTTAGGGCACGGTATCACAATTTATGCCTGTGCTTTGTCACAGGTTAGCTGAGGAGATAATTTCCCGTAGTATTAATGAGGGAGCTCGCCTGGGCAACTTTCTATGAGTACATAAACTGGCCATAATGAACGGCACGTACTTCTAAAGAGAGAATTTTTTCATTCTGGAACTTGCTTGTTGACATTGCCACCATGCTGTGATAGTCACTCAGGCAATGCTTACCTCCAGGTTGATATGATATTTTAGGGTTTTCATACTGTAGCTTGGAGTGTGCAAAACACCTCGCTGAGACCGTAATATTGCATTTAGGACTTTGAAAGGTTAATGCTACTGCGAGTTGCTTGTTGTTTGCTAAGAACGTCTGTCTTGCAGGCTACTGACTGATACACCTTGCTGTGGAGATCAGCGGGCATGCCCTACTTCGATGGTCTAGATGGACCTCTCATGATATGTCACCGACTGTTTTTCAGGTATGTTACAATGGGTAAACGCCTTGATCTCTACAAATCTTAAGTGTCCTGCTATGTTGTGCATAGTGAGATTCAGTTATTGTATCTTGCCTGTTTTATTGTGAGAGCGTTTTAGCAGGTGTTTTGGTATTCCAATAGCACTGTATGTATATATATGCACGTCGCCTTCATTTGATGAATTCCATCCTTTCCTTGTTTGGAATAAGTGAATTTACATGTTTCTATTTAGAGGCACATTGAAGTGATTTCTAAACATTGCGGGATTACCAGCGCAAATTGTAGTCCGGCGTACCTGGGCTATGTTTCGAACACTCCGCGTGCGCTTACTGGAATTTATGTAGTAGAAAAATAAATTTGAAACTTCTGTCCTCCTCTCAGCATCCTCGCCCATTTTCTGTGGCGTTTTCCTGTGACGCCAGAAAAAAAAAGGCTTGGCTTGACTGCGCCACTGCATGGCTGCCCGACCTTCCGACAGAGTCAGTCGGCACAGCATTTAGTTCGCCGGTCGCTGATGGGTCGTCGCAATTCGCTCGCTCACTTGAAACTACGCCACGACATGTTTGTGAATGAAAGAACGTACCTTTCTTCATTTTGTTTGTACACTATATCAAGATCCAGGTCCAGGTCGCTCCACACAACCGATGCACAAGCGCGCATATGGCGCTTTTCTGACTGGTGCGCTAGTAGAAAAATCTGAGGCCAATTGAAGGAGCGAGAAGAATCAGTAAAGTTAATTTACGTACGAAGGAAACAAAGACAACTGAAACTTTTACCGTACAGCGTACAACTAGGCCGCAGGAAGCACTTTTTTGCGCCGGGTGAACAAGCACAGCGGTCAATAGCACGACCACACTTCAGCAACGCTTTTTCGTCTACGAAATGCAAATGCCGGGCGTGAGATATTGTAGAAATTTTGTGGACACTTACTGCATAAGCACTATACAACAAATAGTCGTCTGAGCCGCTTGAAATTCTAAAGCTAAATAAAAGTGTAAAGTTGTTATACATTATATACGTTACGTTTCCAGCAGTTGCAGCGCTCGCTCGTAACCGAGTGGTCTGGAGCGCTAGGTATATTATTTTGCAAGTCGCAAGATCGAATCCCCGAAAGTACCTACTTTCGTATGTTGATTTCTTCGTTTTAGCCGATGTTTTAAATACCGAATTCAGCATTTTCAGACCGTAACATTTATTGCTCCACGACCGAGTTCGCAGAATACACGCAGACCGACACTGACGCTCTAGCGAGTTCTCGTTCCCGTGCTGTTGCAATAAGTACCGACTGCTTCCGGACAGTGGGCACAGGCCAGATTCAGCTGACCCTTTGCCTGGCGTGATCCCGCTTTTAAATGCAGAGCATTTCTTTACCTCACGATGTCACCCGTTCTTGGCCTCCGTAGTTGTCCGCATCGCTCGCAAATGCGCCCTGTCGGCGCGATCGTGGCGTGATAAAGGCGGTTGTCGGCGAGGCTGGAACGCGCTCATCGCCGCACTATCTCGTCAGCCCCGCTCCTCCTCGCCTACTCTCCGCTCGCATCGCGCGCTCTCTCCGCGGTCGGTTCGCGCCCAACAGGTGGGGGCGCGCGCGTCGCGGGATCAACAACATCTGTGGCGTGATCGTGACGTCAGCATCGCGCGCGCGTGGCGCGATCGTGGCGTGATAAAGGCGGCTGTCGGCGAGGCTGGAACGCACTCATCGCCGCGCTCTCTCGTCAGCAGTTGCCACAAGTGCAACAACATTAACGTA
This sequence comes from Haemaphysalis longicornis, assembly GCA_013339765.2. Lineage (NCBI taxonomy): Eukaryota > Metazoa > Arthropoda > Arachnida > Ixodida > Ixodidae > Haemaphysalis > Haemaphysalis longicornis. The sequence continues at coordinate 348,258,515 of CM023448.1, read as the reverse complement.
ACGCAAACTACTTAACGTCGTGCGCCCCCGGAAATGCTCTGCATTTGATCGTGCCCCTCGCGAGGGGGATGTTTCTTCCATCAGGAAAACGGCTACCGCTGGCGGGAATCGAACCCGCGTCCTCGGGCACAGCATTTCTTCCACCCGTCATCTTGTCATATTTCACTCAGTTAGGACGGTGATGCTGCTGAGCCCAGAAACGGCCGCCAAAGGGCTGCGCCCTAAAATAACAGCTTCAAAATAATTTTTTAAGCCGGCCTACAAAGCCCCGCCTGCGTCAGCTGCCCTCTCTTCTCAATGTCATGTAGATTCATGCCGCCACTCGGTGAACTTAGTAGCTTCCGAACATCAGTTGGCAGCGGTGACTTGTTGTTATAGTTGTTCGGTATAAGGTAGGAGGAGTGCGGCTGCTCCTGGAGTAGGCCGTTTTCGGCGTTTGCTTCGTGCTGGAAAATGCAGGGCGGGTCTTAAAACTGGGTCGCATCGAGTGCGGACCGAGGGAGCGAATTGTCGCACTCCTGCTGCCTCCTTGATTGCGTGACCGGAGAATCGAAGGACATGCTCAGGGAAAGAGATAAGAAAAAAAAATCGCCCGCATTCTCCGTTCTACCTTGGCAAAGGCGCTGCAACGCACTTTTAGGGACCATGACGACAAAATAAATTATTGGTCTATAAAAAGACTGCTTTGTCTTGATAACAGTGCTACCAATGTTATCGCTAACTAAAAAAAATAGTCTAGATATAAGAGAGAGAGAGAGAATAACTTTAATGGAGACCAGCGATGTTAGCCGAGCCGTCGGGCTGGCTTGCTACGCTAAATGAGAGAAGAAAAACAAAAAGAGAAAAAGAGAAAAAAACGTGAAGAAGAAAAGATGTAATTAGATGCGGCCAAAATTTTCAGTCACAAAACTTTATAATGACAATAGATGAAGCAACGTCGAAACGCCCCCCCCCCCCCTTCAACACACACACTCACTTTCACTTACTTGCGTTTCATCTGTGACGTCACGGCAAAGCCGCCGCCATGCATGCACTTGACTGAACAATTGCAGTGGGGCCCTTGTTTCGTCGGATAGTATCACTTGAAGGCTTACGTGCAATTAACACACTGATAACTATGTTTGAGTGCTGGCCTATATTGCGTGTCTACGGCCCGTATAACGTCACTGTGGCGCGAAATTTGAAACTTCTTATATATTTTTCGCGTTTCTTGTGTTAAAAAAAAACGTTTTTTACGATACAGGCATGAGTGAGGCAAGCTCCGAAGATGGGTGAAAAGCGCATGGAATGTGAGCGTCTGCGGTGACGCGGAGGGCGTTCATCCACTGCTTAGACCTCGGTTAGTGATTGCTACGATTCCAAGCAATCCTGGTACGCTTATCTTAGGCATTTTACCGCCGCCAATATGATGGAAGCCTGGTATGGCGACTATTGAGATATCGAGAGTGCCCATCCAACGACAACGGCGGGTGGCAACCATGTTTAACACAATCGAAACCGAAACCTATTTCAATGCTAATTTTGAAAATCGCCCAATCACGTAGCACCGTTGCCTGACTTCACTTCGGTTAGTTGGTGCAGCCGCCGCAAACCGTGCATGGTAGTTTCTCTTCTTTCAGGCTTTATAAAATTGAAACCGCATTATCGTAAGGATCAACGCCGAAAGGGGTGTTCATTTGAGCCAGTCAACGCAGTGCAAGCAAAAACGGGAGCTTGACGAATGCACTTCAGTGTCCCTTTAATGTATTTATGTAATGTTTAACCTAAAGTATTTCTGCCATTATACATTGGAATGCTTAACAAAAGCACAAAGGTGGCCGGTCTCAGTTAAAAAGGGAGAACTGGTGAGAACAAGAGGCAACATTTAACGAGAAGTGACATTTACATTTCCCACACCTGACATGAACACGCTAAACTGAGGTAACAGGAAATCAATTCAAAAATACGTTTAAGTACCACTGAAAAAATTTAATTCTACGAGCAAAGAAGATGCGGTGCGCATCTGCGCCATCCCACTCCTGGAGTACAGCTGGGTGGCACCAGTGCGGCGCTCACCGGTAAAGTATTTTCTTCCACAGAGTTGCAGCGCGTTCTGATATCTTTTGTACTGAGGAGTTTGCTAGATCGAGAACGCTACGTGTTACAAACAGCTGCCATCTGAGCTAAGCTGACAATCTTATGTAGGAGAATGTGCCTAGCACTTACGTCACACCAGTGGCTTTGTAAAACTGACTGGACTTAAACGTTTTTTGAAACCCACTCGTAAGGCGTTGGGAAGTGAGAAGACAGGATGATAGTCAAGCTAGACGGCTTAAAATCACACCCATTTATTCTTGCAACGTAAATTTGTTTTTAAAATGGTCGTGTGTAATAATGGATGCAGGATTTCTAATGAAGGAATGAACATTTATGAAGGCAAAAATGGACAAGAAAAGGAGGGAACATGTAACAATGAACATATTAAAGGTAAGAAAAATATGTTGATGTGGTGAACACATACCGACCCAACTTTGACCTTGTTTTCACCTTTGGAGAATACTGTCTAGAGGCCGAGGCTTATTGCGCAGCTTGCAACAGTAATTTATTTGTCAATACTCTTTATGTGGTGATAGAGTTAGCGCACTTTCCTTAACTTAAAAATTTGAGGGCTCGCCTCCCCTTTTCCTCCTCTATTGGGCAGTGGTCATGTGCCCATCTGCATTGACTGAAGCATATTGTTCTGTCCACCTTGTGTTTAGACCATTAGTAGTAATTGAAGGATACATGGCTTCCACGGTGTTGCCTTGGGGCGGAATTCTGTGTTGTAGGTTTGAAAAATTCCCACTTCGAGTCTTTTTCAGTCGTGACAGTTGCGCCTGTGAGGCCTCTTACCTATGGTTGTGCTGCGTCACATATACTTGATTACTTTTAGTAATCGGGGTTCGCTAGCAACTGATGGGTTGAATTGGACATGAAATGAAAAAAAACTGACAATTCCGCCCGTGTTCATACAATGAAAGGCGTTGCATATGTCTTAACAGCACCCATAAGGGGAAGGTGCCGTCACCAGTCCTTTTTATGCGTAGCAGTATCAGTCTTAAGTTATGAGGTGGTTGGAATAAGATGTGATCTGTGTTTTTCTGTATTCCATTGGTCTTTTCTGGAATAAAAATCACTACCCATATCTACATTGTAAATAATGACACTGAATGATAAGTATTTCAAGGAGAACCTTTACCCAATTGCCAGTGGGGCCACAGTTCATACAAATCAACATTGCTTAGAGCACAGGACCCCTTTGAAAAATATTACGGCAAATGACAAACACATAAAAAAATTACAGCATTTTGCTAATTAAAACCCCACATCAGACCCTATCTCCAAACAGGTGCCTTCAGAACAGGTCAATCTCACCAGTACAATCCTTTACACCTATGTAGGCGGGAACCAGAGCAAAAAACTGCGCTATATAACTGTGGCAACGTCATTAGTAACTTTAGTTAAAAGCCGAAATTTAAGAATACGATAAAAAATAAAGAACAGTGGGACCAAGCTTTTAATACTGTCTATGTGAGGTCTTTACAAGTTTTGTAGTTGGGTGACAGATTTGAGTGACAGTCTTAATGCACTTCACTTACTCTTCTCATACTCTACCCAGCTTGGTTTGAAGGTTGGATTAATAATTTGCTTGAGGAGAACACAGATGCCGCTGGAACAAAAAGTCGGTGAAATATCCCGCAGCCGGAATTTAGGTAAAAGTAATATCTGAGAAGTTGGTGGAACAATACACCGTCTCAGTCTTGCCCAACAATGAGAAATTATGCACTCAAATATATAGTACACCGAAGCGGATAAATGTGCACACAAAATATGTTGCCTTGGTGACAAACGGCCATCCCGCCTTTGTAACTTTTTCAATCACACTATGTAAAGTAACTTTTCTAGGTCATCAATATTCCTCTCTTGAAGGTCCGAACATGGCAAAGATTTCTGAACATGAAGCTGCTGTTACAGCTAGCTTTTGTTTTCAGACATGTGGCTTCATTTGGATAGATGGAAATTTTAATAGTTTATTTGCTTATCCACAGTTATAATTTTAACTGAACATTAGCTCCCGGCCAGCTTATCAATTCGGGTGTTGCTGCTGAGCATTGTTTTCACTCTTGCACAACACTGTAATTGTACTTCTTCACTATCGAACTGGTTTATTTTAAATTTTGCTGTACACAGACTGACGTTCTGCTAGCCATTATTCTTGCTGAAGTTTGCATGTAATTTGACGGATGAAAAGTTGGAATTCGCTGCACGACCATGTTTAACAACTCATGTTCGATAACTCTAAAATTAAAATCAACATCTCCTTTACCTGCGAAGCGTGAAAATAAAGCATGAGAATGCTATGACCTGGGTTCTATCTTACCTGAAATAAATAATGCTGTGATGCTTAGTCATCTTCATATGTGCGTTTATGGCTGACTGTAGAAGCATTCCATTGTGAGTTAGGTTGTTAAAATTTTGGGGCTATAAAAATAATAAAACCAAGAGTGACGTACCGGGCTGCAAATAAACATGGGCTTTTATGCAGCATTTTTCGGTGTCGTACGCTTTTTCTGGTTGCAGTGGAGCGGGTAAGATAATGTCACGAAGACAAAGATAAAGCAGTTGTCTTCAAGGAAAACAAGTTTATTGGAGCGAACTTGTGCTCCCCTAACAACTCAAAGAATAGACATGCGGCGGAGCAGCAATCAACAAAGTGACGTGCGTAGGCGAGCGTCGATGAATCGAAGACAACGGCGTCTCCTCTGCACGCTTTTATCTTTCGGTGCGGGTGTTTCTCGAACCGTCTGTTTACATCCAGAACATTGTAGACCAAAGAAGACTATTCTAGGTGGTTGGCGTTCACTGGAAAAGCACTCCCTATCAAAAAAGAAAGAGATAACAGGTGCGGAATAGAAGTAAAGAATGGAACACGCGCTTCCTTTGGCACACAGATAAAACAGAGCGGTACAGGCGGGCGATAAAATGAAAACATAAATAAACAAACCCAATGCATAGTTCTCGGCATTACCCTCCCTCTAAGGGTGAATCGACCCGATGCTAATATAAGTGAGAGTCCGAACAAATAAAAAAAGTCCGTCATCGTGCATAAAAAGGTTTTAAGTGAACCACGTGGACGACTTCGGGTGGCGTGCGTCGTCGTGATGTGCCGGAATCACCATCGGGGATCACTTCGTAGGTAAGTTGGCCAGCACGTCGTAGAATCCGGTAAGGTCTCAAATACCATCGCAGAAGCTTTTCACTGAGTCTGCGTCGTCGGATGGGAGTTCAAACCCACACACGGTCCCTTGGGTGGTACGCGGCGTCTCGGCGTCGGAGATTGTAGCTTCCGGCATCCACTAACTGCTGGTTCGTTGTACGAACTAGAGCGAGCTGGTGGGCCTCCTCCGCATGCTGAAGGTGTCCTTGGACGTCGGCGTTGAGGTCGTCGTCTTCTGCGTGCGGCAGCATGGCGTCAAACATCGTAGTGGGCTGTCATCCGTAGACAAGTTAGAACGGTGTCATTTGCGTCGTATTTTCGATAGCCGTGTTAGACGCAAACGTGACGCAAACGTGACATACGGGATAGACGCAAACGGGACATACGGGACAACATCGTCCCAGGCCTTATGCTCAACGTGACCTACATGGATAGCATATCCGCAATCGGCTTGTTCAAAGGTTCCGTTAGTCCGTTCGTTTGGGGGTGGTACGCCGTCGTTCTTCGGTGGTCCGTGTTGCTGTAGCGTAAGATTCCTTGCATCAGCTCCGCAGTGAAGGCTGTTCCGCGGTCCGTGATTAGGACTTCAGGGGCTCCACCTCGCAGCACAACTTGGCTTATGAAGAGATTTGCGACTTCTGCAATTCCCGTTGGAAGAGCGGCCGTCTCTGAGTAGCGCCCGATGTAGTCTGTCGCGACGACAATCCACTTGTTCTCGGATCACAACGTAAGGAACTGGCCCGAAAGGTCCATTCCATTTTGTCGGAAAAGCTTCAATGGGATGGCGATCGGCTGCAGAAGGCCGGCGGGTCTCGTCGGCAGCGTTTTTTGGCGCTGGCAGTCACGGCAGCGCCGTATGTAGTGGGACACATCGGTTGTAAGGCGGGGCAAGTAGTACTTCGCCTTGATTTTTTCAATTGTGGTTGCAGTGCGGAGATGTCCGGATGATGGATCGTCGTGAAGGCTTCCAAAATTTTGTCACAAAGGTCTGCAGGGATGACTAAAAGATAATGCGTTCTTGTGAGAGGGTAGAAATTTTTCTTCACGAGGACGGAGTCTTTTAGGCTGAATGCTGGCAAGTTGCCTTTGAAGGCCTTAGGGACGGTGACGCCGCGTCCTTCGAGGTAGTCAATCATGACGTGGAACTCAGGGTCAGCACGCTGTTGGGTGGCTAAGTCGTTCTCCGTCACGACTGCGAACAACGCGCCGTCTTCATCGGAGTCTTGAGGGGGTAGTTCGAGGGTGGCGCGGGACAGAAAGCCGGCGTTGGAGTGTTTGCTGCCGATTTATAGACTATTGCAACGTGGAATTCGTGTAGGCGAAAGTTTAATCGCCAAAGACGGCCCGAGGGGTCCTTCAAATTGGCGAGCCAACACAGCGCATGGTGGTCTGTCATAACGTTGAACTGTCTACCGTACACGTATGGGCGAAATTTTGAAGTGGCCCAAATAATAGTTAGGGACTCTTTCTCGGGGTAGAATAATTTTTCTCCTCATTTGACATACCACAGCTGGCATAGGCGATTACCTTTTCGCAGCCGCTTTGCTTTTGTACGAGGACGGCACCCAAGCCCATATCACTGGCGTCAGTGTGCTGTTCCGTTTCGGCGTTTCCGTCTAAATCAGCGAGCACAGGGGGGCTTTGCAGTTGTTATTGCAGCTTGCAGAATGCTTCCTCTTGAGCGCTTTCCCACGTGAAAGCTGTGTTATCCATCATCAAGCACGCGAGTGGCTCTCCAATGCGTGCGAATTTGCCAGGAAGCGCCGATAGTACGCTAATAATCCGAGAAATCTTCGCACGCGCTTCTTGTCTTTCGGTCTTTGAAATTTCTCTACGGGAGAAGTTTTTCCCGGGTTAGGCAGGACTCCCGCGGCGTTGACGACGTGGCCCAAAACGCCGGTCTGAGGGCATGTCGTGAATGATGGCCTTCGGCGAGTCGTTGCGTCGTCTTAAGGTTTTCATTTTTCCGCCGTCGTGCAACTTCACCTCCAGAAGTTGCTGCTTTTATTTCGCCTACGTGGGCTTGGGGAACGCCCACACGCGAAGTCTGCGTTGCTTCGACGGCTTGGTGATTCGTATGGGTAGGGTAACGGCGAACGGTTGAAGTGCGCTGGACCTCATTTGGTGTTGGACAGGTAATGTTCGATTTCAGAAGGGAGGTGGCCGGGATGGGGGCGTGGAGGCGACGGAGAACCCTCGCAAACCAAGCCTCTTCTAGGGGCAGCGACAGTAGATGCGGTCTCCCTCTCCGCAGTGGTACCCCAGCGGACGATTATCTGGCTTTCGCCACACGTCAGTCTTCCTCGGGGGGGGGGGGGGGGAGGGGCGGTAGCCCCAGCAGGTGGTCGGGCCGGTGACAGGGGACGACGGTATGGAGCTTTGGACGATAGGTTGCAGGTGGGCGAGGTCGACGGACAGCAGCCGCGTAGGCCATGGCTTGCGGCTCGCGGGGTGCTTCTGGCGCCATTGAACTACCCAGCACTTGCTGCACTTTTTCCCTAGTGACGTCGGTAAGGGAAGCGACCAGGGGTTGTGGCGGCGTTTGTAGAAGTTTTCGCAGCTTCTCCCTCTTTACTGCGCGGATAGTCTCGCGCAGGCTGTCTGCCGGGGTCCGCATGCTGTCGAGGTACTTCGCATTAGCCGCTCGAACGAAGTGGCGGCCATACTGCTTAGCACGCATTTTCTAGGGCCATCTCAATTGTGTTGGTTTCAAGCACAAATTTGGTGACGGTTTTGGGCGGATTGCGGACAAGTCGAGCAAACAGTTCTTCCTTCACATTGCGCATTTAGAAGCGCAACTTTTTTTCTTCGGCCATGCAAGGGTCAGCACGCCTGAACGGCTCTTCATCTCTTCGGGAAATACAACAGCGCTTTCGTTAGGGTGTTCTGCCCGCGTTTGCAGCAACACCTCGGCCCGCTCTTTTCGCACAACCATGGTGAACATAGTTACAAATTGCGTTCTGAAGTCGTTCCAAGATTCCAGGGAGCTGTCATGGTTTTCGAACCAGATCCGTGCTGAATCTTCAAGGTAGAAGAACACTTGCCTCAGTATCTCCGCGTGGTCCCATCGGTTAAACAGTTTGACCCGTTCGACTTGCTGTAACCAGTCTTCGGGATCTTCAGAAGGTGACCCATGGAATGATGGGGGCTCCCTGCGTTGCTGAAGGACGAGGGCAGGATTGGTAGCGCTGGTCATGCTGCCTGCGTTGATCATGGTGGCTTTCCCGACGTCTTCTTTCTCCTCTTTATCCAGACGCAGTCCAAACTCTGGCTGAAGACCTTGCTGTCGGTGGCTGACACGAGTTGGGCTTGCTTGTCGGCTTGACGAGGCCTTAAGGTGCCCAACATCTACAGCAGATGTCACGGAGACAAAGACGACGCAGTTGTCTTCAACGAAAACAAGTTTATTGGAGGGAACTTGTGCTCCCCTAACAACTCAAAGAATAGACAGGCGGCGGAGCAGCACTCAACAAAGTGCGTGTGTAAGCAAGCGTCGAGGAATCGAATACCGTGGCGTCTAGTGTGCACGCTTTTATCTTTTGGCGCGAGTGTTTCTCGAACCTTCTATTTACATGCAGAACACTCGTAGATCAAAGAAGGTTATTCTAGGCTGTTGGCGTTCATTGGAAACACTCTCCCTGTCAAAATGGAAAGAGATAACACGTGCGGCATAGAAATAAGGAATGAAACACGCGCTGCCTTTGGCACACAGATAACAGAGACCGATGCAGCTGGAAAGTAAAAGCAAAACATAAATAAACACACCCAATGCATGTTTCGCGGCAATATTCATGCCTGCCCAGAGACCACAAGTTTGATCCTGATTGTGTTTTGCTTGAGTGGCTTTGTGACGTCTGGTATTGGAAATAGAAAATTCTCAGCAGAATTCGAAAAAGAGCAGAAATATAAGTAGGAAAACAATGCAAACAGCCAGAAGGTCCGGATGTGGTTGCCAGGCATCTGTAGCGCTGCGTCACTCGTCACATGGATAGAAAACGTTTTGTGGAGATGAAGATGACGTCGCGCTACTTGCGCTGGCGGGTGACAGTATTGCATGGTCACTTGCGCTTCGCCTTGAAGCGACAATTTCAAAGGCGTCTCTTTAATTGCAGAAATAATGAATTGTTGAAGTATTTGGCATTTATGTTCTTAAAAGGTGGCTCAAGCAGGGAAAATTAGGCAAAGACCCATTTTCTTAGAGGCTCATTTCCTCAGAGGAGTGTAGTGTAGAGTATAAGCTACTCAACTGGCTTATTTCTTCTCAATCTTTTCACTAAAATTCTTGTTCGTGAAAGTTATTGCCACTATGCGTTGCCTCCAAGAGTAGTGCAAGCCAAGAGCACTGTGCCAAAGAATGGACATGTGCCGTGGCCTGAAGTGCGTCCCAGCAGGATGGTTTCCAGTTAATTTGAATGAAATGTAGTTTTTTTCAGATTTTCAATTTTTATGGCAAACAGGAATGGAAGAAGCAAGGGACCACACTGGAATCACTACGTCAGGATGCTTAAAGAGGCATGTGCAGCGGGACTATACATTTGTATTAAGTTGATATGGAGTGTGTAAGATTTGGTGTGTAAATCCATGGCTTTTTTTTCTTTTCAGCTGCCCACCTGTTCGGAGATTGCGATCATATTTGATATTTATTTAACGACAATATAGTCAAAGTTAAAAAATTGTTTCGTGGGGTAGTTTTAAACACTTAACAACACACTTCTAAACTCCATGAAATAAATGCTTGATAAATTTTCGGACCATTGTGGCAGGATAATAACAAAATGATCACGACACGAATGCGTAGGCAGCGTCGTCGCTCCGCTCTAAACCGCGTTGGTAGCGGGTTAATCAAGGCAGCTTCGCGACAGGGCGCACTTTACGCCGCGTGGCCGAAACAGGCTTCTCCTTCACTTCCACTGTGAAGCACGTATGAATTTTGCATTTGATATATATACAGGAGGCAATGGTTTGATTTACAGAAAAACTGAGAGGAAACTCGGGATTGATATTGCCAGGTGAGCTTCATTTCCCACCCAATTGCTCCTACGCTTTATCGCAGGCTGTCACGTGACCACGACAGTCGTGAATTCAGAACCATAATCACGTGACAGAAATTAAGGCGAAACAAAACGAATGCCATACGCATTTTCGTGTGTCGTTTCAGAGTTGTATTAGAGGGGAGGGTCTTTCTTGGGCTAGTTGAACGCGAAAAATTTGTCTGTCTGTCTGTCTGTCTGTCTGTCTGTCTGTCTGTCTGTCTGTCTGTCTGTCCGCCTGCTCGTTTCTGGATTCCGCCACCCCGCCACAGTTAATGCAGAGGTTGAACGATAAGTTCATATAGCCACAGCCATGTCTAAACGTCTATGTCCAGTGGTAATATTGTCACGAAGACAAGGACGAAGCAGTTGTCTTGAATGAGAAACACGTTTATTGGAGCGAACTTGTGCTCCCCTAACAACTCAAAAGAATACAGAGGCGGCGAAGCAGCGGTCAACAAGTGACTTGCACAGACGAGTGTCGTCGAATCGAATGCCCCGGCGTCCGCACTGCAGGCTTTTTATCTTTCGGCGCGCGTGGTTCTCGAAACGTCGATTCACATCGAGAACACAGTAGATCCAAGAAGATTATTCTGGGCTGTTCACGTTAGATCGGAATGCTCTCCCTATCACGACAGATAACACATGCGGCACAGAAAGAAAGAATGGAACACGCGCTTCCCTTGGCGCAGAGATAACACAGACCGGCGCGGCCGGGCGGTAAAAGCAAAAACACAATAAACAAACCCAATGTATGGTTCGCGGCATTACCCCCCCCTCTAAGAGTGCATCGACCCGATGCTAACATAAGCGACAGTCCGAAAATAAAAATAAAATTCGTTATCGTCCGTAGAAAGGTTTTAAGCGAACCACGTGGACGACTTCGGGCCGCTTGCGTCGTCGTGATGTTCCGGAATCACCATCGGGGATCACCTCGTAGGTAAGTTGGCCGACACGTCGTAGAATCTGGTAGGGTCCGAAATACCGTCGCAGGAGCTTCTCACTGAGTCCGCGTCGTCGGATGGGGTCCAGACCCACACCCGATCCCCTGGTTGGTACTCGGCGTCTCGGCGTCGGAGGTTGTAGCGGCCCGCATCCACCAGCTGCTGGTCCGTTATACGAACTCGAGCGAGCTGGCGGGCCTCCTCCGCACGTTGAAGATATCCGTGGACGTCGGCGTTGAGGTCGTCGTCTTCTACGTGCGGAAGCATGGCGCGAGCATCGTAGTCGGCCTTCGTACCGTAGACAAGCTCGAACGGCGTCAGCTGCGTCGTATCCTGGATAGCCGTGTTGTACGCAAACGTGACATACGGGAGCACTTCGTCCCAAGTCTTATGTTCAACGTCAACGTACATTGACAGCATATCTGCGATTGTCTTGTTCAGACGTTCTGTTAGTCCGTTCGTTTTGGGGGTGGTACGCCGGTCGTTCTTCGGTGATCCGTGTTGCTGTAGCGTAATACTCCTTGCATCAGCTCCGCAGTAAATGCCGTTCCGCGGTCTGTGATTAGGACTTCCGGGGCTCCATTTCGCAGCACAACTTGGCCTATAAAGAACTTTGCCACTTCTTGTGCAGTCCCCCTCGGAAGAGCGGCGGTCTCTGCGTAGCGCGTCATGTAGTCTGTCGCTACGACAATCCACTTGTTCTGTGATCGTGACGTAGGGAACGGGCCTAAAAGGTCCATTCCAATCTGTTGAAATGGTCTCGATGGGACGGCGATCTGTTTGCAGAAGTCCGGCGGGTCTTGTCGGCGGCGTTTTTCGTCGCTGGCAGTCACGGCAGCTCCGGACGTAGTGGGTGGACGTCAGAGGTAAGGCCGGGTCCAGTAGTACCCTCGCCTTGATTTTTCCTATAGTGCGGGCCTGTGCCGAGATGTCCGGAAGACGGGTCGTCGTGGCACGCTTCCAAAATTTCGTCACGACGGTCCGCGGGGATGACGAGAAGGTAATTCGCTCTTGTTCCGGGGCTGAAATTCCTCTCACGAGGACGGAGTTTCTCAGGCTGCATGCGGGTAAGCTGCGTTTGAAGGTCCTAGGAACGGCAACGTTGCATCCCTCGAGGTACTCCATTATGACGCGTAAATCGGGGTCGGCACGCTGCTGGGCGGCTAGGGTCGCTCTCCGTCACGATCCCGAAGAACGCGCTGTCTTCATCAGAGTCTTGTGGTGGTGGGTCGACGGGGGCGCGGGACAGGCAGTCGGCGTCGGAGTGTTTCCTGCCGGATTTATAAACGACTGTAACGTCGAACTCCTGCAGGCGCAAGCTCCACCGCCCAAGACGGCCGAGAGGGGTTCCTTCAAATTGGCGAGCCAACACAGCGCATGGTGGTCTGTTACAACCTTGAATGGGCCTTCCATACACGTATGGGCGAAATTTTGAAATCGCCCATATAATAGTCAGGCACTCTTTCTCAGAGGCAGAATAGTTTTTCTCCTCCTTCGACAGACCACGGCTGGCATAGGCGATTACCCTTTCGCAGCCGCTTTGCTTTTGGACAAGGATGGCACCCAAGCCTATATCACTGGCATCCGTATGCATTTCCGTTTCGGCATTTTCGTCGAAATGAGCGAGCACGGGCGGGCTTTGCAGGCGTTTTTGCAGCTCGCAGAATGCTTTTTCTTGGTCGTTTTCCCAGCTGAAAGGGGTGCTATCTTTCGTCAAGCGTGTGAGTGGCTCTGCAATGCGTGCGAAGTTTGCGACGAAGCGCCGGTAAGTATGCGCACAGCCCGAGAAATCTTCGCACCCCCTTCTTGTCTTTCGGCCTAGGGAAGTTCGCAATAGCTGAAGTTTTTGCCGGGTCAGGTAGGACTCCCGCGGCGTTGACGACGTGGCCCAAGAACTTGAGTTCCCCGTATGCGAACGGGCACTTTTCAGGCTTCAGGGTCAACCCCGACGTACGAATGGCCTCGAGTACAGGACTCCAACCTTGCAAGGTGTTCGTCGAAAGTCCGGGCGAATACCACTACGTCGTCGAGGTATACGAGGCAGGTGTGCCACTTAAGGCCAGCTAGCACAGTGTCCATAGACTCTTTGAAACGTCGCTGGTGCTGTGCACAGCCCAAACGGCATCACCTTGAACTCGTATAGGCCGTCTGGGGTTATAAATGCAGTCTTCTCTCGGTCTCTCTCGTCCACTTCAATTTGCCAGTAGCCGGTCTTCAGGTCCATCGATGAGAAGTACTTCGCGTGGCAGAGGTGGTAGAGGGCGTCGTCGATTCGGGGGAGGGGGTACACGTCCTTTTTCGTGATTTGTTCAGTCGACGGTAGTCAACACAAAACCATAATGTGCCGTCTTTTTTCTTTACGAGTACGACGGGCGCAGCCCAGGGGCTTTCGATGGCTGTATAATGTCGTCGCTGAGCATGTCGTCGACTTGAGTCCGGATGGCTTCCCGTTCGTGTGAAGAGACGCGGTACGGTGACTGGGCGGGTAGGTCGGGCTCCATCTTCGGTTATTATTTGGTGCTTCGCTAGAGGGGTCTGACGTAGTTTGCGCTCGACGAAAAAACATTCGCTATAGCGACGCAGCAAAGCCAATAATTTGTTCCGTTGTTCTTGCGGTAGCGCCGGAATTCACGTCGAAGGGCTGCGGGAGCTTGAAGGTTCTACGGGGGTGCGTTCAAAGTCGGCGACCGCGATCACGTCACTTGCTTCTTTCGCTTTTTCTTCGAGGAATGCCATGCCGCGCCCTTGTTTAAATACTGGTACTCCTCGGTGAAATTAGTAACCAAAATGTGGGATTGGTGTTCCTTGAAGCGCGCAAGGCTACCTTGCGACAGACAAACCGCGGTCGAGAAGCAACCTTTGGTCACTCTCCACGATAGCGTCACGTCAGGAGCAGCTACCTTCACAGTAGACGGTGACATCAAACTTGCGCGGGGTGGCAGGGTGACATGATCATCGGCTATCCTTACAGCTGCACGGTGTGTTCGGGGTTCGGTTCCGGCGTCATGGAGTGATCGGAGGAAAAAGTTATCGACTTGGTCTGCAGATCAATTATTGCGGCGTTGTCCGTCAAAAAGTCCATTCCGAGAATTACGTCGCGGGAGGCAGTTAGGCAAGATGACGAACGCGGCAGGTACGTCGTGCCGTCCTATGGTGACGCGCGATGTGCACGTTCCACTTGGCGTCACGAGGTGGCCTCCTGCTGTGCGTATATGCGGACCGTCCCATCTGGTCATAACTTTCTTCAGTTTAGACGCAAATGGTCCGCTCATTACCGAATAGTCAGCTCCCGTGTCTACGAGGGCGACTACGTCAAAGCCGTCGATGGACACCTTGACGTCAGATGCAGTATTCCTCGAGTTCCGGGTTTCGTCGGGGCGTCGTATCTCTGCTTGTACGTGTTGACGGTCGGGCACTGTGCATCGTCGTTGTCGTCGTCTTCTCAACGGACGTCTCGGTCAGGTCGGGTACGCGTCGCGCCGTGTAGCTGTCGTCGTGTTCAGGAGTCTCGTCAGGGCTAGGTCGGGTCGTCGGGATGAGGGCATGTCGTGAATCACTGTCTTCGGCGTGTCCTTGTGTAGTTGGAGGGTTTCCAGTATTCGCCGTGAAGCAACTTCACCTCCAGAAGTTGCTGCTTTTAGTTTGCCCCCGCGTGGGCCTGGGGGACCTTCCAATGCGAAATCAGCATTGCTACGGCGGTTAGGCGACTGATATGGGTAGGGCGACGGCGATCGGTGTGAGCGGGCTTGGTCCTCGGTTGGTTGTTGGACATGTATTCGTCGATCTCAGTAGGGCGCTGGCCGGGTCGGGGGCGTGGGGCGTCGACGGAGAAAACCACGCAGTCCGAGTCTCCTGTACGGGCAGCGACGATAGATGTGATCGGCCTCCCCCGCAATGGTAGCACAGCGGACGATGATCTGGCGTTCGCCAAACGTCAGTCTTCCTCGGCGTCTGGGTTTGGGCTGTGTACGGCGGTACGGTCGACGGCGGCGAGAGTGGGGACGGCGGGCGAGAGCGGACGGCGGTACGGTGGAGCTTCTTGTAGACGGGTTGGAGCAGGGCGGGGTCGACGAACAGCCGCGGAATAGGTCATCGCCTGTGGCTCGCGGGGGTTGCCTCGGATGGCATAGAAGTGCCCAAAGCGTGTGTTGAACCTCTTCGCGGATGACGTCAGTCAGGGAAGCCACTTGAGGTTGCGGCGTCGTCGGAAAAAGCTTCCGAAGCTCCTCCCTGACCACTGCTCGGATGGTCTCACGCAGTGTGTCGGAGCTTGTAGCCCCGGCACCGATCGTCTCGGAAACCAGCACGTTGACCGGGCGATCGTACTGCCTCGTTCGAACTTCCAGCGTCTTCTCCATCGCGGCCGCCTCAGACGCGAATTCGGACCACCGTCTTGGGAGGATTGCGGACAAGGCAAGCAAAAGCTCCTGCTTTACCCCTCGCATGAGAAACCTTAGTTTCTTTTCTTCTGTCATCTCCGGATCCGCACGTTGAAACAACCTCTTCATCTCCTCAACAAAGATGACTACCCCTTCGTTGGGGTGCTGCGTTCGAGTTTCGAGTAAAGCGCTGCGCGTTCTTTTCTGACTACGGTAGTGAAGGTCTTAGTGAACTCGCTTTTGAACTGAGCCCAGTTTGTCAAGGAGCTCTCGTGGTTCTCGAACCAAGTGCGAGCCGAATCTTCCAAGTAAAAGAAAACGTGCCGGAACGTTCCTGCGTCGTCCCACCTGTTGAATTTCCGGACGCGCTCCAGTTTTTCCAACCATTCTTCTGGGTCTTCTGCGGGGGCTCCTCGGAATGATGGCGGTTCCCGTGGCTGCTGCAGAACGACAGGAGGATTGGCTTGGTTGAGCATGGTGCTGGTTGCGACCGTCTTTCTTCTTAGTCTTCTCCGGTAGTAGACCGAACTCGGGTGGTAAATCTTGCACGCGGAGGCTGGCTCTTGTTGGACTGGCTTGGCGCTTCCAGAGGTTTGTAGTGGGGGCATGAAGGGTGCGTACCCAGCACCTCCACCAGATGTCACGAAGACAAGACGATGCAGTTGTGTTGAATGAGAAAACACGTGTTTGGAGCGAACTTGTGGCTCCCCTAAGAACTCAAAAGAATACAGAGGCGGCGAAGCAGCGGTCAACAAAGTGACTTGCACAGACGAGTGTCGTCGAATCGAATGCCCCGGCGTCCGCACTGCAGGCTTTTTATCTTTCGGCGCGCGTGGTTCTCGAAACGTCGATTCACATCGAGAACACAGTAGATCCAAGAAGATTATTCTGGGCTGTTCACGTTAGATCGGAATGCTCTCCCTATCACGACAGATAACACATGCGGCACAGAAAGAAAGAATGGAACACGCGCTTCCCCTTTGGCGCAGAGATAACACAGACCGGCGCAGCCGGGCGGTAAAAGCAAAACACAAATAAACAAACCCAATGTATGGTTCGCGGCAATATTCATACTTGTCGACGTTGTTGAGGGAAAACAAGAAATGCGTATATATTGGGCAAAAAATCAGTACATAAGTCATATTTGCAGAGTTCTTTTATTAACAGTACACGGATGCTTGATTTTTGCGCTATCAAATAAAACACTGCAGCCACAGTGGAAACCAACTGGCCACAAAAAAACGCAATCTGGCAGCAGTCCTGGTAGCAGGCAGATTTGTTTTTTAGAGCCCGTTCTTTCTCCGCGAGCACTGTGCGCAGGTTGTGTTACTTGTCTACATTACGCGGGGTATTATATCATCGTTGCGGTGTGGACGACGTCAGATACGCGATTTTGAATCCTTAGGCGACCATGGCAGTGGAGATGAAGTGCAGAGTTTTACGCGAATACATACCTACAAAAGGCAATTAAAACATTGATGAAGACATGGTGCCGAAGGAGTGCCGGCGTACCGACGCCCGTCGTCTCAATTGTGCCCAGGAAATGTCTGAGCTACTTGCCGAGTGGTTAGCGAAAGACCGTGGGGCGAGGCACAGCCGGAAACAGCATGACGCACACCGGACACACGGCGCGCGAATCATCGGTTTTCCAACAGTTCAGAGACCACGCGGTAAAAATGAAATCTCTTCAACCGAACCTGCATTGCACCTATTATGTTAGGACAGAAATGATAGGAGAAGAGCAACATGGGCGGTCGGAGGACAGACGAGGGCTGACCCAAAAGGGACTTCACAAGACTATCGTCTTTAGACGGCATTTGCAGCGAAGCACGCAGATACGCTGCGAAATATTTTACGCATCAGTTTTTTTTTTCTTTTATGCGGACGCTATCCGCCTCTTACGTTGTAGAGGCCGATTACTTACACCAATTAAGTGCAGCGTCAACGTGTTAAAGCTAGGCTTCCCGTTTTGTGCTGAGCTGAGCACGGTCGTGGGTGGAACCCGCGTGCTGAGCCCTCGCTGGCGAAACAGCAGCCACGACACCAGTCAATCTCCTCATGATTCGAGTGACGAAGTTTGCCTGCAATAGTTCTACAAGTCACGTTACCATCAGTAGAGACGGGAACTTTTGGGAAAATTCGTCTTTGTCCCTTGGGCCCGTATCAAGACTAATTAAAGGGGCCATGAAGACAAAACACAAGTTTGGTTCATTCAAATGACGACCTCGTTGTAGACATACTGACACCAGTTTTTCGTAACATTAGCTAAAATAAGCTATACAATTAGAAAAAAATAAAATGGCCATGCGACCCACTCGCTTATTTCCCGCTACAGAACTTATCATATCATATCAGACTGCTCTGCGAATGACGGAGGCCGGCAAAAACAAACGCAAATTAGGCTGAGCTTATAAGCTTGCAGAACGAGCTATTTGGGCTTAAATGTAGGACACATTCTTTTTAAAGCAATAAGAATGGTGGGCCAAACCGTGGAAGTTACGAAAGCACAGTAAACACAGAAGTGCTGATGCGTACTGCTATTGGTACTGCGTGCACTATGCTTGGTTTGGGTGCACAGCACTGCGGGGATTTGGGGTTGTCTCAGATGCCACTGGCCGATTGCCGCAAGCAACCGTGTCTTACGTGACCGTATTTGCCGTACGAGCACTATGTTTCAGGAAACGATTATTTTCTCCCAGAACAAAAACAAGCCATGTTCAAATACTGCTTGCCACGGTATGGTGGCACCAACTAGGTTCAGTAACGTAAACAAATGCTCAAACGCCTCCGTAGGGTACCTCGATGCTAGCGCGGCCGTACAGGTGGAGACACCCTTTGAATGGTCCCATGCCGCCGAAACTGGGTTAACGTGCTCTACGCCTCGTTCTTTTCGTTTCCCACGATAACCAGCAACGTGAAACAGATAAGATGATTCACACTTCGCCATTAAACCGCGGTGTGGCAATAATTGTAGCTAGCTCGTTTTTGATGCAATGACTTGCTTCGGGGGTGAGCGAGTGACCCTAAATAGCGGCACCAGCGTATAATTGTCTCCACCCTGTAGGGCGGACGCATGAATCAAGGCAACCTAGGCTGCAGAGCGGTCAGTTCCTGTGATGTCATTGTAGACCACGAAAACATGGTTCAGCGGGAAAATCAAAATGTTAACATAAATTGATTAATCTCTCAGGGAAATAAAGCATCGTTTGTATCCTGACAAGCGCTGGGGGCACTATAAAACACGAAATCTTTTAAATAAAACAAACTTGTATTTTGTCTTCATGGCTCCTTGAATATATATCTGCACAAGATCAACGCATATCTATGCAGATCAACGCAAGATCGCTGCAGGGAACTACGAGGTCGACCACAGCGTGGCTCCTGGGATGGGCTGCTACAAGACTCAAGGGGGCGTAATAGCAAGACGAAAACACGGAGATTCCTTCGTATTCATGGAAGGATAGATGTGCACAATAAACAGTAAAATAAAATATGAACATCCATGACGGTGGAAAGGTCCAGGTCGCACAAAAGGTGATCATGGAAAAAGTCACAGTAATATGTAATATTCGAAATGAAGGTTAGTTGGTTCGTACGAGGCGAAGACATAGCTGCTACCGCAAAGTCACATAATGGTGTGGCTTTGGAGACTTGCAAGAGGCAGTCACTTTGCGAGGACATCAGAAAAGGCAAAGGGTGGAGGGAGGGAGGACACAATTCTATGCGTTGCAGAAGTTCCCTTAATAGATAGTCGAGAAGGGGTGCCTGTGGGTTCAACAGCCACAGGACACCGTCTTTCTGGCAGTTCTACAACAGGATACAGAAACGCATTACTTGGCCGCTGGACAGTTCTAATCCGTTCTAAACATCACCTTCCTCTTCTTGTTCTGCCTTCCATGGCGGGGATTTCTGGCGCCACGATTTTTCACCATTCTTGCGTCGGTTTGGTCGCCCCCCTTAGAAGGTACGTCATCACATTGCCCCCACTTCAGAATGTCCTCAAATAACTGTTTTAAATGTTGCGGCCGGAACACTAGCCGCTGTCCATAGAACGACTTGTTTTCTTTTGTATCTCAAACAGGGCTGGCCGGGAACTGTGAGACGTGGCGATTTCATCTTAAATCCAGTCACTTTTCTGGCTGACGTGAATTTCTATGCTACAGAGCTGGAAATAGGAAAACCGGGGCAGTTCGGGACAGCTCATGAATTCTGCCCAAGGTGGTCCTCATGTTCAGATACTTGAGTGGGAGTGACAGGCTCAGCGTCTGTTCACAGTCGGTTCACCATTCAGAAAGTTAATATGTCTTGGCCAAGCCCGTGACTGTGGCCCGGCGGAACTCATCTCGCGCATCATCTGGTTACTTCTTTTGAGATGGAACTGCTTCCGCAACAAGAAGTAATGTGCGGTCAACCTCCTCATGATGTAGTTATGGCTGTGCTGTACTTGATGGCTTTTGGGCTTTCTCAAACCCTTGATGAAGCAGAGCCTCTTCTTTTTTTTGGGCTTGTGTTTGCGTTTCCTCATTCGCCTCCCCGAAATAAAAACTTGGAACTTCTTCTGCACCCGGTTATGGTAAAGCTCAGAGTACTCGCTTCTGGAAGCTTCATTTTATGTTTTATCTGGAAATACAGACGTTTCGGTTGGTGTGACGACTGCACCGTTGGCTGTCCACTCTCTCATCTTGTTCTCAGACGGTAATCAGCCATCGCAAAGTAGCGATACCCTTTCATGAAGTGTAGCTTCACCCTTTTTAGGCAGTAGTTTACTTTGCAACTTGAACTTCGGTTTTTCTGCTCCTGAATGATTGTTATCTGGCAGTGTTCTGCTGTACTCTTGGAGGTCATCTTGATAGCTTTCATGAGGAGCATTCTCGGCAGTTTCAGGCCTTGGAAGACGAAGATTAATTCCTGTTTCCCAATGTTCCCTAACTTGTTATGACCTTCTATCATGTCTTCGAACGGGGAGACCCCCGGCCACCTTGCTCTTAATCAAGTTGTCTAGAATAGCTGATCTGGTTCGGCTTGGCAAGGTACTTTCGTGCAATCCTTTTTCTGCTTCATATTTTCCGTCCAATCTTTGTCTGCCAGCTTCTCGCTGTGCCTCGAGACTTCGTCTTTCTGCTTCCGGCTGTGCTATCAATTAAAAACGCTCACCGTCAACCCACATGTGTAGTTCTTCAACCTTCATGATGCTTGAATTCCGTCAGCAACAAGTTTTTTTTGCTCTTATATCCACATATTAAATTTGTAAACCTGTAAATCATTTGCACTCGCTTGAGTCTCACTCTCCAAAGTGTTAAAACACACACACACACACACTGCTGGCACTGGCCTTCCCAGCGCTCTCACCAGCGTTGGAAATCAGCCAACCTGATGCAGTCACCACTGTTCGGACTGGGTCTTCTCAGCGCTGCCACCATTGCGGTGACTGGCTATGCGAGCGCAGTCCTCCGTGTAGCGACGTACTGCATTTGTCCGTCCGGTATTAACGCGGCACAGAGAACAGCGATCAAGTTCTCCAGCCAACGAAAAGTTCAAGCAACATTTACATGCAGTATGTACAAGGCTGACAACAGCGTTACATGTTTCACACAAATGCGACAGCACCTCTCCACTCGTTGCCTCCTAAAAGTGCCGCGCTAGCTGCGCTTCCGGGCAGGTTTTAATACCCCCGGGAGTCCGCTGCAGCCGCGAGCGGTTTGAATCGCTTCCATCAGGGTTCTCGCTGCCCTAAGTGTGAAATCCGACGAATTGAGGAGAAGCGGTTGCGTCAGTCGAGCCGCCCCTACGGGCGAAGCCGTCTCCAGTCTTGTAGTGGCATATCGGTTGCCGGCAGTTCGCCCGATGCATGATTCAGCCGAGCAGCCACGCCAAGGAGAAGCGAATCTGCGGAGATGCAAGTTTGGGCCCATAGGCAACGGGCGGTTTGGTCTGGTCTGGTTGAGGCGTGAATCGGCACCGCTGTGTGCGTGTCGCCGCGTGCAACAAATTTGGGCCCCTGCGCTCTGGCACAACAACACGCACGCACGCACGCACGCACGCATGCACACGCACACGCACGCACGCACGCACGCACGCACGCACACACACACACACACACACACACACACACACACCACCACACAAACACACACACACAACACACACACGCGCGCACGCACCTGCGCCAACGCACCCTCACACACGTTTTCGCGTGAAACCTGGTTCAATCACAGTCACCGTCTTTTCTACGGGGAAAAACGCCCAGCTCTTCTCCTGGCGCGCAGTCAACCAGCCGTCACTTTCTGAGGCGTCCCACGTTATTGTCTCGTGGCCTTTAAAGTTGAATAAACATTGTGTTTCAGTTTCACGGGCTTTCACTTGAGAATGAAAACACTACCCAAAATCCACCTAGTCGGGAAAGCCCATAATCCCTTGGTAATCCGTGCTATGTGCTGAGAACGCCTGCAAAACAAAGTATGCCTCACACTAAAACAAAGTAATGCATGAATTTACCTTAGACAATGGTAAAACATTAAAATGTGAAGAAGGGGTGGTAAGGTTGCTGGTAGACCTTCATAACGTATAGCATTTAGCGGACGCAATTTCTTCATAATTAATTCCAAGAAGTGTATTAAATATTGGGAGCATTTCACGCATTTAACGAAGATGCAAAGACATTCGCGTTGCTGCAGATATCACTGTAAACGAGATTGTCTCGCAGGTTCTGGGAAAAAATAGCAATCTATGGTCACCAAGATTTGCCCACAAGTACACACCTATAATATAAAATGTTGGCCAAAATGTTTTTACCATATTCGTGTACAAGCAAATACTTCGTCTATGCGCATTTAGGGCTTCCGAAACAGTTCTTTTAATGTTTTGTGAATGCCTAAAATAACAAATAAATTTCTGTGACTACATCTAATATGCGTTTTTAGCTAATTTATATCTTAAACTCACATATTTTGTTGAAGACACTACCAAGCTTGATTTGGCGTAAGAGAAATATATTAACAATTTTTAATTTCTTCCGTCTAACGACAGCGATTTTTAAAACGGAAAACGTTCTGGCGTGCGAAAATCAAACGGCGCAGTTCTAAATTCAAAGATGCTGCAGTCGAAGTCAAAGTGCGTTCGAAGCCAGTGAGTTAAATTGCCACCTCAGAAGACAGGAAACAAATTCCTTTCAGAAAAAAAAAAGGCCGTTAGAGGGGCTGAGAGATTCAGATGCGTTTCTTATAGGCACCGTAATTATTGACCTTTTCTGGCAGAACACTGCTTTGCTGACTGGTTGAGTGAGTTAGCAGCATCTACGAGCTGTGCTGACAACTCAGAAGTAACCGTTCCTCAAAAACTGATATCACGTCATGTTCGAAAATTTGCCCAAGTAGCCGATCGCCGGAGGTTAGTCGTAGCACTCCGCCGGCGTTCTGCCACGTGCACAGCAACAGCAGCCACTGCCACGTAGGCCGAAACAGCTGTTGGCGCTGTTGCTCCTGTTGCCTCGGAGCACCACACCTTCAGGGCTGGAAAGGCAATTGAAGAGGGCACTCCAACAGATACGAGAAGAATGGCTTCTAAACTTCCTACCGATACCCCTATAAGCAACGGCTCCTACGAGGCATGGTCCCATGACGCGCCTCAAGACGAACAAGTCTACTCGGCCAGCACATGAATGAGACGAACGGCGTCGGTGGAGGCGTATGGCACCGCGCCGGGCCTACTTATGATACCAAAACCTCGAAAAGTTGAAGGTTCAGTAGATATCAATTAATGGTGAAATCGAGACCACTGAACGAATTACAAGTGTGTGATATCCCGAGACTGGCCATTCCCAATGCAAGGCTGTAACTCCCCAAGCGCCGAGCTAGCTCAGATGGCGGCCATCAAATACGATGACGTTCCAAATAGTGTCATGATGACCGTCTACGACTCCAAACGCGGAACCAAATTGGCTCGCACAAACCGCCTGATAGTCATAGCAGATAACTTCGGAATAATCCTGGATCTTTTAAAGGATGGAGGAGAGACTGTACACGTATGCTTCCTTCACTATTTTCGAGATTGATATAGGGGCCAAGCAGACATATTAAAGGTTTGTTCCATTCGAGAGATCTGGCGGTTTATAGTGCCCCCCCCCCCCCGCTTATCGAACAGCAAACGGGGCTTTATTTATTGTGAAATAACAAGTTTAGTGCCAAATTTCCATTCGCTTGCCAAATTGTGTGTTTTGTGACGTATGCGATGATGTAACAAGGAGAGGTCTTCAAGAGAATGGTAGTTCGCTGTTTACACCACAGAGGACTTCGTAATGCCTTTTTTTACCGTTATTCCTTTTAGGTGTCACCACCAAACTGCGCTTGACAGCTGTCTGCCTTTTTTTTTGTTTCTCAGTGCATTTGCACTAGGCTTGTTTTTTGTTACGATATTAGTACTCGTTTCGTAAACCATTGGGTATTCTGGAAAAGCAGGGTCACGTATGACAATGTCGCTTACGCCAATCAGCAAGGGTCGTGTGAGGCAACCCTACACTGTAAGATTGTTTTGCAGCTAAATAATTGTAGTGCGCGCAGTACCAGCACCAGTTCGCACTGGTACAACTACATTTTCGCGTACTTTCGCGGCTTTCATTTTTAGCGCTTCCATCCTTACTGCTATAAAATGAATATGCATTACATTTAGGTGAAAAATTATCGTTATGCAAGCTTTTAAGCAATGCCTGACTTACGTTTTATTTTGCCAGCGTAGGCGATTCGCACAGGTATGCATGTTACGTGGTAGGTTCTTCTACGGGAAATGAGCTAGGGAGTTGCCTGCCCATTCACTTTTTTCTTAGGTTTATACTTGTCTAGCGAAGTTAACGTTAGATGTGTTGTCAGTATGATTCTAATGAGGGAATTTTCGGAATGAACAAAACTTGGTTTTGTCTGCAAGGCCTCTTTAGGACTCTACATGTGCCCAAGTGGGAAAAACACCAACCCAATTACGATTGACAAGAAGGTATATGCCAATGACGTTGAGTAATAAAGACTCAACAGCCTACTCTTAATTGTATAGAAACTGTTTACCAAAGTAATAGTTCACCACATAATATACAGTCTAGATTACCAACAACCCAGACAGCAGGCTGGGTTTAAGAAAAAACACTCAACAATGAAAGACATCTATGGTGTGAAAAAAGTGCAAGAAAATCCGCGGTGTACGCTCCTTTCAATGGCATTTAGAGATTATGAAAACGCGTTTGAAGCGATACACACCGCAGCTGTACGTGAAGCATAGAAGGACCAGGGAATAGAGAGAGAGAAGCTCTTTGTGTGAAAACAGAGTGTGTAGAGAATAGAAGATGCCAACATAAACCTCCTAGGTGACACATAAAAGGGATTTATGGGTAGGATAATCCTTCAGAAGAAAAGGGAAAGCTGCCGATTCCAAAGGGTGTACGACAAGATGCCATCTCAACAAAACAGTAAACAGCGCAAATAGAGGCAATATTTAGGAAGCGTCACTGTGACAACAGACGATTACGAATAAACGAACTCTCCTCGACGAAGTGGAGGCTTGCAGGCGACATAGCCTTACTCAGGGAAACGGCAGAGCAGTAGCAAAAGATGCTTCAGGAACTGTCGTCATAAAGTTGACCACAGGGCTAGATAAATATATGTAAATATCAAATAATAATACATACACATGCCAAAAGCACCCTATTCCGCTTAGGAAACGGAACACTAGAAGAACCAGAACATTATGCTTACCTCCGACAAGCATTCAGTATGGACCCAAACCAAGTGAAAAAAAAATCCATCCCAGAATGGGCACGGGCTTGGGTGCACACGAAAAACACTCCCAGGTAATAAAAAGCAAGGTATCATTGTCACTTAAAACAAGAATATAGAACAATGCACCCTGTTGGTGATGAGAAATGGAGCGGAAACTTGGTGCCTCACTGCATAACTGGCAATGTAGTTTGACGAAATGACAACTGATGGACCACGAGTGTACCAGAGGGGATACCGGGAGATGTGATTAGAAGGGGAAGGCCAATAAATTATGGGCGAAAGAAATGAGGAAATATGGGGCGGTAGAGAATGGGCTCCAGCAGCACAAGACGGTAGCGGTTGGAGTTGAATTGAAAGTCCTTCGTCCTGAAATGGATCTAAGTAGGCTGTTGTAGTTTTGTTATTGTTGTTGATGATGAAATCTGGTAGCAATGATCATACGTCATTTCTTTTAAGTTCTTTTTTGTTTCTTAAGGGTTCGAGGGCATTACTTAAGGGGCGCAAATACATGTGGTGGTTCAGTGTACAGCACATGAATGATTACAGCAGCAGTACAAGTATGGAAGAGGAGAAGCAGGAGGAGGAGAAATAAACTATATTTCTATATTAGTTCAGGAGTAGTGGATAAAAACATTAGTGACTAACATGCATCAGTCAACAATACAAGCAATCAAGTAAAGGAATACTGTTATCCCAGTCTGTGCGGTCAGTGCCTGATGCTATATCGTCGGGTAGGGACTTAAATAGCGTTATTGCGTTGGGGAAAGATGCACTTCCAAATGCTGATATTCCATGAGTTATGTATGCAATTTGGCGGCTGTGATTTAGCGCGCTGACGTTCCAAGGGTGGTCATAATTCATGCCTTGGTTTCGGAGTACAGTACGCATCATGAAAGAGGCACGGACGGGCAAAATGACTGCAACCTTGAAGCGTCATTAGGGAAATGGACAGTTTTAGAGCTGCTATGCTTGATTCGCGTAGTATTGAGAGGTAATAGAGGGAGCTGCCCAATTTAGTAAGGCTTCTAAATGATTAATCGATTATGCTGATAAGAATAGCAAATGGACATAGAAAAGTCCCGATGATACATCCAAAAATTAAATTGACTTCGTTTTAAGTGACAGCCCTGGTATTGTACAAAACGTACAGGTGCTAAGTGGGATTCTGAGCAGCGATAACAGGATGGTTAAATGCAAGCTAGCGTTGAATCTCAACACAGAAAGGAGGAAACTCATGAGAACTAGCAAACCCCGCATGTAGCTCCTTAGGTACAGTTCGCAGGAGTTTAAAATAACTCTTCAAATTAAATTCTAAACCAGCCAAACGACGACAGTGTAGGCAGCCGAATTACCTCCTAACATCGGTAATCAGTGAATCAGCGGCCGCTGTGGGAGAAGCAACGTGTAGAAAACAAACTGAAAACATAACTAAGAAAAGGGAGGAAATAATTGCCAAACGTAACAACATGAAAGTGCCAAGTTCGAGACTTCAGATTGTGTCATCCGAGCTGTCGAAACTGAATAACAGAAATGAAACAAAGGACATTGGTGACTTGGTAATGGCCGTGATAGAAGAAGCAATGAAATAGGGGAAGCTTGAATGCAACTAAGAGAACGCAAGCCGTCGGCAAAGACAGGATTTACGCACTGAGAGATGAGCAGGGTAACATGGTGCATTACAGGGACAATATAATAACGGTAGCAAGCTTATTCTACACCAGGCTGTATACCAGAGACGTTAGGTCAGCGGAAACTACCATGGGTACACGCTCAACTTGCGATGTCCTCTTGTAACTAAAGAAGAGGTTTGTAAGGATCTAAAAGGCACTAAAAATAGCAAAAGCTCCAGAGGACGACAATATAATCATGGATATCCGAATAAGGGAGGAGATGTTGTACTTAAAAGTTTAGCTTTACTATTTATAGAATGCTTGAAAACTCAAAAAGTACACAAAGCCTGGAAAAACGGCAATATTATTCTGATTCACAATAAGGCAGATCCCAAAGACCTCAAGAAAACAGGCCCATAAGCCTACTATCAGTTGTTTACAAGCTGTTTACCAATGTTAGTTTGCCCTACAAGTGACAGCCTGAATTTTCAGAAACCCACAAAGCAGGCTGGGTTTATATGGCAACCATGTTGTCAAGCGAGTGATAGAAAAATCCGCATTGGCTATGAGAATGTGTTTGATTTCATACTCACAGCAGTCACGTTAGAAGCAGGGAATAGAGGGGACCTACATAAGACTTCACGAAGACATATATAAAGAATGCCAGGCCGGGGTAACCCTCCAAAAGCATAGCGATGAATTCCCCATCCGAAGGGGGTAGGACAGGGAAATACCATCTCGCCAAAACTATTCACTGCATGTCTGGAGGGTGTATTTGTAAAGTTTGTCTGGAACAACATAGGATTATGGACAAACGGGGAATACTTGACCCATTTAACGTGCGGAGACACCATAGTCTAGCTATGTGACACCATTGAACCCTTGCAAACAATGCAATAGGAACCCAATTAGAAAGCGTGGCAGTGGCGCAAAGATAGGAAAAAACAAATTTAAAGTACTGAGGAATAAGCATCTCAAAATTGTACTCTTCAGCTTAGGAGACGAAATGCTAGAAGAAGTAAAAGAATATAACTACCTTGGAAAGATGCTTAATGCTGACTCCAACCACGAGAGAGAAATCTGGTGCAGAATTTGGCTTGGGAAACACTCGGCAAGCACTCTAAAATAATAAGTAAAGTACATCTGTCACGCGAAAGAGAATTATACAACCAGTGCGTACTGCCGGTTATGACAAACGAAGCTGAAATGAGGTACCTGGTTCAGAGAACAAAATAGAGTAGAAGATATCAAGTTCGAACAAAAAAAAAGAAATGGACTAGGGCTGGTCATGTAGTCTGATGAACCTACAACCGGTGGACAATCAGGGTAAGAGAGCGGATACCAAGAGATGTGTATAATGGGAAGGACATTATTCCGATGTAGGCATTTAGTAAAAAACTTGTGTGTAAACTTTGGACTTTGCCAGTGAAGGAGAGAAGTGGTTGGAGGTCAATGGGAGATGCCTTCATGCTGCAGTGAACTTAAGTAGGCTGCTGCTGCTGATGTTTTTGATGTATGCGAGGTTTGTGAAGCTTATTCGAGCTTTATTCGTAAGTATGTTAAATAAGCCAGTATATTTAATTCGATAGCCTCAAATTTTGAGTCTGCATAGTGCTTCATTACAATTGGCGTCAATAACCCATAAAATGATGGTGTCATCTGAATGCTTAGGTATTTATACGAGTGCGCAGTCGGCCTGTGCGAACGTGCTTTTCTGGTCCTCCGACAACAGCGTGTTTCTACAGTGAAGAACAGCGAAAGGGCACACACAGTGGAGGTCAGCCGACGCTGAGAATTCACCTGCACGGTTCTTTCGGTTGTGGCGGGTTTTTCAGCCGACGTGACGCGTATGAAGCTTGTACAGTGTGGTAACTGTCCACGGCAAGTACACGCAGAGCCGTTTCAGCGGGATGGCGGCGAAGCAGACGAAAGGGCAGGTACGTGTCGTTTATGCTTAGTGGTGTCGCGGCTAGAACGTGGCGAAGCGGATAACTCGGGGTTAGCTAATCGGGTTGTATAACTGGATGTAGCGCTAAGTAACGAACGCGACGAATGGAGGGCCGTTGAGGGAAAGTTAGAAGCAGCTGGGAGAAAGCTAGAAAGGAGCGTCATTTCGCCAACAAATGACGAACACCTCGGCCCATGCCGAGGAAGGGAGCATGCACCGAGGTGACACACGGGGTGGAAGCAACGAAAAGCAACAGCTACTCCCACGTGCTGCAAGATAGGCCAGGGAAACCAGTCGATAAGCCGGGTACCAGCAAAGAGCAGGACGTGGCAGTTGTTAGCGTGGTAATCATTACGGAAGATTCTAACATGAAGAGGAGCAACGCTGCCATAGTGGAAAGAGTAAGGGAGATAAGCGTGTGAAAGTGGGGTGTTTCCCGATCAAACGATGCAGACGGTGATTACTCGAGCGAAGGGGCAGCTGGCCCTGACCAGTAAAGCTAGAAACCTTGTGGTGATCGCCGCGGGGTTTAACGATGTTCTAGAGGGAGAGGAGAGAAAACTTGGCCAGGAGATAGCAAAGGGGATGAGTGACCTGCGGGCGACGGCCCCAAATGTGCTCGTTGCAGTCTCACCGTGCCGGATGTGACGAAGCAGGGCGTGCACACCGAACGGGCAGTCCTCACTGCTAACAGTGAGATCGTGAGGCGCGGCAGGGAACTCGGGCTTGAAGTAATAGACGTGAACCGGGTAGTGGGCAGTATTGGACATAGGCAAGCTTTTCAGTTGGACGGGATTCACTTCAGCCCCAGGCTAGGAAAAAAGGTGGGGTGGCGCTTAGGTGGGAGAGCTGTAGCTTTTTAGGGGGCCCCGCGCAGCTAAGGAAGGCAGGCTAGGAGACAAAACGAAAGCGACGGACATATGCACACTGAACGCTCTGAGACAGCCAGACCAAGAGCTAAACGGAGAACCTACAGACATAACTGAGAACGTTGTCAGAAGCGATTTAAGTAGAAACAACAGAGCTAACAATTTTGTAAAGGACAAAACTATACCCCGTAAGCGGAAAGGGAAAAACAAATGCAATAAATACTTAATCAGCTACATAAATATGCAGGTAGGCAGAAAGCATGATAAGTGCGTAGAAATTCAAAACCAACCTGAACGGGAAGAAATAATCGTGTACGCTTTACCCGAGATTCACCTCCGAGATCTAGAAGCCCCCCCGGTCATAGACAACTATGTCTGCGAAGGTTGCAAAAGGACCACAGGAATGAAGAGAGGGGGAGGTGTCGGCATACTCATTAAACAAGGGACTGGGTGGCAGAGAGAGCAGGAAAGCTGTTAAGAGCATTTATGGGTTAGAGGCTCCATAGAGGGGAAATATACGTGGTTAGGAGTGGTGTATCTCTGGACCGGAAGTAGTGCTAGGAAGAAAAATGAGCAAATGGTAAACTGTTTGAGGAGAGGCATAAACGAGTTCAAAGATTCGGATGAGCTAATCGTAGTTGGAGAGTTGAATGCCCACATAGAATGTTTGGATAGATACACAGACAACAACGGTTCTCTGGTGATGGATCTATGTAAGGAAAACCGGCTTGTAATAGTAAACAGGGAAAGAAAGTGGAACAGACAAATAACGTGGGAAAGCGGTACCAGGTAGTCCAACTTAGACTGTAGCTTAGTACCCGAGACAGTATACAAAAGGTTGCGGGAAATGAGGATAGATGAAAATGGAACAGACAACTTAGGAAGCGACCACAAGAGGCTTACCTTGCACTTTGGGGGCGCAACCCAGACAAATTTAGAAATAGGTACAATCGGAGGAACTAATTTGAACAATGAGCAGTTAAAGATCATCGCTGATAGAATGGAATAAGAAATCAATAAATATTCGCACAAAAATTGGGGTTACGACGAAATGATTGCGTTCATAAAGGCTAAGATGAATGAACCAAAGCAACGAAACCGATGGAAAGGGAAGAAAAAGCCGAGAAGCTGGTGGAATAAGGAAATAAAAGAGGCTATTGACAAGTGAAGAAAGGCGTCGAGAGAACGTAGAGAAGCAAAAGAACTGGTATGGAACCGGAGGTAGTGAAGGAAAATTGGATATCTACCGGGGAAAAAACTAGAAGTGCGGAAAATGGTGCAAGAAAAGATCAAGCATAAAAACAAACAATAAATGGCAGAAATACGGAAGAAGGACAAAAGCGCATACAAGAAGTTTTGGAACCATGTGAAATTGCTAAGGTCAAAAAAGGATATCCATCAAAAATTCTTGATTGATGGGGAGGGGAAACAATTTTAAGGAGAGCAGGCGTTAGAGCATATTCATCGAGGGATTAGTGAGAAGTTCAGAGGAATAGTGGTAGGGAAACCTGCACCGATAACATCAGCGCCAAAGAAGAGTACGGAAAAGGAAATAAGTTTTAGCAACCTTGATTGGAAAAAAGCAGAGCAAAACGTTCCCCCCCCCGCCCCTCCACCCCCCCCCCCCGCGACAGCAGTGGGCCCGGTCGGAACACCAATGCAACTGAAAAATATGCTTGGACCTAAAAGTAAGGACTCTTTTATGAGGGCAATAGATAAGGTTATACAAACCAAAAAAATGCCACAGGACTGGCTAGAAAGTAGGACCAATTTAATATATAAAGGCAGAGGCAACAAAGCCAGTATTGATTCACACGGACCACTCCCAGTAACCTTAGTTGCGTATATATTCGTAATGCAGGCGATAAAATAAAGAAATCAAGCATGGATGGAAGAAAATGAAATACTTGTGCAACTGCAGAATGGATTTAGACAAGACAGACGATTGGATGGTAATTTGTTCGTGATGACGCAATGCATTGAAATTGCGAAAGCGGAGAATAAACCATTATTAATTACGTTCTTGGACATTAAGGGGGCATATGCCAACGTAAACAGAGAACTGCTGTCGAGAATGCTGAAACTCCAGAAATTAATTGACGAGTTAATACAGTTCCCTGGAGCAATCTATAAATACAATAGATTGCACTTCACATGGGAAGGGTAGAAATGCGCCCAGCGGGTCGACACCCATCGGAGACGGAAACAGGGATGCCATTTGAGCCCAACACTGTTCATGCTTTACATGGGAGGGTTAGAAAAAAACTGAAAGAAAGTCACGCACGATTCAGCCTAACCCCTATGCTGCAAGGAGAAGGGGTACAAGAGCGTATTCCGGGAATGTTATACGCAAACGACATTGTTTATTTAGCAGATAACCAGATCGATATGCAACGGCTAATAAATATCAGCAGCCAGGAAGCCACCGACCTCGGGTTAAATTTTAGTGGAGAAAAATCGGGAATAATGGTTTTCCATGACGCTACCACTGACGCAGTGTCTATCCAGCAAGGCGAATTACCCAGAGTGAAAGAATAAAAATATTTGTTAGTGTGGATAAACGAAGGGGATAACTACTTAAAAACGTACGACGACCAACGTAAGGGTAAGAGAAAGCGAAACGCAGCTATAATGAAGCATAGAGCTCTGTGGGGTATAACAAATATCAAGTAGTGAGAGGAATGTAGAAATTAGTAATGGATCCGGGTCTCACATTTGCGAAGGCTGTACTATGCTTAAAATCAGACGTTTTATCAGACCTTGAAGGGAACCATGGAAGGTTAGGCCGTTTGGCCTTATGCGCGCATGGGAAAACAACCAACGAAGTTGTGCCGGGAGATATGGGCTGGGCGACGTTTGGCGTTCGAGAAGCACAAAGTAAAATATGTTTTGAGATGAGGTTGAGAGCAATGGATCAACGAAGGTGGGCATGTAAGGTTTTTAGGTACCTATGCTTAAAAAGCGTGGACACGCAGTGGTTAAGGAAAGCCTAGAAGGCTAACGATAAAATAGCGAAAGAACAGTGGAGAATCCAATACAGCCAAGGTAACCAAAAAAGAGGCAGGGCAGATTGAACCTAATAAATGGAGAGAGAAAATGGTATCTAAAATGTCGTAAAGATTTTCAGGGCTGATAAATTCAACACCAGAAAGGAAAATTTCTACGATAATTCTCTGTGCAGTGTTTTGCTTTTTGAGGCTAGAGCAGGTTGCTTGCGAACTAAGAGCTTTGTGGGGAAGTATTCACAAACAGATGGGGTATGCGTCGTCTGCAGAAAAGAAACAGAAACTATGCAGCACATAGCGTAAGAATGGAGGTATCCATCCAAATATACATCAGGGAAATATTCGGCTTCCAGAAGCTGTAGGATTGAAGGGTAGCAAAGAGAAAGTTACCTTCAAGGCTGTCGAGGCGAAAAAAAGTAGATGAGGATGCTGGCGGACGAAACGCAGGGAGGGGAATATTGCAAAAGACAGTAACCACCTGTAACAGAAAAAAAAGTATTTTGTGGCTAATAAGCTTTTTGGGCTAGCCCGAAGCAGCGCTAATATTATACCAAGAGTATAAAACATAGGTATATTAGTCCTTTTTGGTAAGATGACTCATCATCAGCTATAACATGGGGGAAACCAATAGCGATCATCATCATCATAAAACAGGGCTTACAGAACATAAATAATTATTATGTTTGGTGGGTAATTGTGCGTTTACGATAAAATGAGACCGCTTTGCATCTCAATAAGTTAAGGGTTAACCCTTCGATGCCCAAAACCTAATTTTTTGCGTAAGATCGTGAAAAACTTTGTAGGCCCTAAAGGACACCAGACATTGCTTGATTGCAGCGTTTAACGCGCCGAGGAAACGAAGGCGATGAGGCGCGCCGTGGTGGAGGGCTCCGGATTAATTTTGAACTTCTGGGGAGCTTCAACGTGCGCCGAAGTTTTGTACACATGGACGTTTATGCTTTTCGTCTCCATCAGAAAAGCCGCCACCGCGGCCGGGGTAGAACCCGGGCCATCGTGCTCAGCAGCACAACACCTTAGCCACTGAGCCACCGCGCCGGGTAGCTTGAGAAACTGCAAAGATGAAGTCAGAAAAAGCTAGCTTCATTTGGACGGATACCATGACCGCTTAATGCGAAGACAAACTTGGAGTTTGCAGCTCCATATATCTTTTGAAGACGGCTACCTAGATCAGATTGTTTTATCGTTCAAGTGTTGAGAAAAAGAGAAACATTTATCTGAAAAACGCGGTCGCGATTGCCGTCGGGGTGGAGACTATACACAAACGGTTACCATTAACAGTAGGTGGTATTGCTATCATTTGTAGTAACAAAGAAATCCCACAAATTCTCATACCTGTCACAAGCCCCTCAAGCCGCCGTCTTAGAAGCGAGTCCAAATGCATAAACAAGACAACTTCTTAGAGTGAAAACTTGCTTGCCACCCTCCCTTTCATGCGTTTTATGTGTCCGGGTACCTTTGTCTCTCCACATGGTGTTAAATGTCCAAAACGCTGCAAAGCCCGGCACAAAAGAGAAAATCGTAAGCGAAAAGTCTTAGATTCTTTTTGCTATTAGTAGGCAGATCATTATGCAGGTTAGAAATCAAAGCTGTGGTAGAGTGGTAGCCTGTAGTTAGCACCCGCCATGCCCAAGCGGTGCGCGGGGATCGGTTGTTATTTGCGAACGCGAATTACAAGCGGCCCGTAAGAAGATCTAAATTCAGTTTCTAATTTTGAAAGGTAATCCGAGGGAAGCACGCTCAGTGACTAGGCGTTGTGCTGCTGAGGCCGAGAACGTTGGTCCGATACCGAGCCGCGGCGGCAGTTTTTTTGATGGTGATGAAAAGTGTAACGGCCGTGTGTTCGATATTTCGGCGGAAGGTAAAGATCACCATCTGGCCAAAAAAATCCGTGTAGTTCCGCGCGTTAAACGTCTTAATGAATGAAGATAAGGCAAATTAGATTTGAGAGAGGGTGGTGATGAGGAACTTGATAAAATGTCTGAGAAAATCACGTTTTTTTTTTGAATTGACGAAGCCCTGCCATAAATTGACGACACCCTCGACCACATCTGGCCTGCGAAGCACTTCTCATCTATGGATCTGAAGACCGGCTACAGGCAAATTGAAGAGGGCGAGAGAGACAGAGAGAAGACTGCATTTGTAACCCCGGGCGGCCTATACGAGTTCAAGGTGAGGCCTTTTGGGCTGTGCGCTGCGCAAGCAACGTTTCAAAGGGTCATGGCCACTGTGTAAAGCTATAGTAGTAGTGTAAAGCTATACCAGGTTGAGCATTCTAGTTCCGGTGTACTACGTCACAGCTTGACGTAGTTTCCGCAACGTCACAGGAATCATCATTATTGACTTCCAATGCTGCATTCTTCTCTGCGAAATGCGTACGAGGCGGGATCACGGGTTTCCGGAAATCACATGTTATAATTTTAAAAAGCAAGCGTTTCGTAATTCAACATCCGAGCATTTTTTTAGCACGCACCCATTCGATTTCCGTATTGGGCAATTGGGAACGGGAAATAAGCACCAATTCAACCTTTTATTTTGTAAAGCATTTTTTTTTGTGGAAAACCTGAGAGCATCTGCTGGAAAATAATAAGTTGTCATAGTTGAAAATAATAAGTTGTCACAACCTCACACCACTTGAACGCTCAATGCTTCTAAGTGCACGAGCGGCAAGAGTTGTGGGATACGCGGTGGACGGGAAAGCGACCATTCCGCGATAGCCACAACAGACGAACGCCCAGCCGTCGGCACCGCTGCCTCGTCAGCCCCGTCGCGACGGACGAATACAGACTGGTACGTATGTGCCGTATTTTTATTACGGTTAATAATAGTTGAACTTCAGTAGCAGTATCGCTTATGCCAGTTGGCCGGTGTCGTGTATGGAAAGCCGTTCGCGCGAGCTCTCTGCTTCGACCAGAAAGATACGAGCGGCAATGCGCGGTGTTTACGGCATTTTTTCCCCCAAGGTCAGAGCGCCTCGAACCCGAAAATTCGTCTGCGCGACGGCGAGATGTCGAGCTCGGCCAGGCGGTAGTTTCGTACGCATTGGCGCACACGCTTGCGTGTTCGTTCGGAACTTCAACCGTTTACTCCACCGTTCTTTGTCATAAAAAGAATGTGCAGTATGTTTCACGGGCATTTAGCTTGCTATGCAAACTGTAAGCCCTGCCTAACATGCGTTTGCTTTTGCCGGCCTCCGCCAATCGCAGAGCATTCCCAAGTGACATCATAGGTTCTGTTGCGGAAAATGAGCTGGTGGGTCGCATGGTCATTTCCTTTTTTCCTAATTATGTAGCTTATTTGAGCGAAGTTTGCGTTATAAGTGGTGTCGTTATGGTTCTAACGAGGCAATCTTTCGAATGAACCAAACTTGTGTTTTCTCTTCATGGCTCCTTTAAAGTATCGTCTCAACTTGATGCCTTTGCGCCCGGTCTCCATTCTTTTACCGAGGTGACGCGTGACAAAAACATAGGCGAGCCTTCCAAGATCCTTTTTCTCATTGTCACCTGTTTACCGCGGTAGAAGAACTGGATCTCG
The DNA here is from genome assembly GCA_013339765.2 of Haemaphysalis longicornis. NCBI lineage: Eukaryota > Metazoa > Arthropoda > Arachnida > Ixodida > Ixodidae > Haemaphysalis > Haemaphysalis longicornis. Next base: position 348,222,184 of record CM023448.1, on the reverse strand, counting down.
AAAAGTTAATGACATTGGCGAGTAGCTTGGGGTTGACTAAGCAAGAGATGTTGGATCTGTATGAGAGGGAAACTCAGAGACAGCGAGAGGAAAGAGCAGCAGTGAGGGACGCGAATCGAGAAGAGGAAGAGAGAGCGAAGCGCATGGCGGATGTAGAAAAAGAAAAGCTAGCCCAAGAGTTAAAGCTACGTTTAGCAAATGCCAGTGCATCAAACCAAAGTTGTGAAAAATCCCCTGTATCTCCAGTAGCACGGATGTCCAAGAGTCCGGAAATTTGCCCAAGAAAGCTCATGTCTCCCTTTGATGATAAAAGAGATGACCTCGGTGCTTATCTCCATCGCTTCGAACGAGTAGCACTAGGGCAAGGTTGGGAGAAGAGTCAGTGGGCGACAGCATTGAGTCTCTGTCTCGTCGGCGAAGCACTTAGTGTATTCGGAAGAATGCCGGCATCAGAGTCTATGGACTACGACACTGTAAAGACAGCACTGCTGCAAAGATTTAGACTTACAGCCGACGGCTTCCGCGAGAAATTTCGCAGCGCAAAGCCAGAGGATGCGGAGACAGGAAGACAGTGACAGTTTGCTTCACGTCTCATCAGTTACTTTGACCGGTGGTTGGAGATGTCCAACACAGAAAAGACGTATGAAAAACTTCGAGAGCGAATGGTGGCGGAACAGTTTCTTGCGTGTTGCAACTACATGTTGGCAGTATTTCTGAAGGAGCGCAGCCTAAAGACCCTTGAAGAGATGACTACTGCCGCAGATCAGTACTGTGAACTTGGGCAAAGTGAAGGAAGAGGGCATGGCGACGAGCATAGAATCACCGGAAAATACGACACAAAGGTTCGCTCCGAGGGCTCCATCGCGGTGTTTCCTTTGCCATCGCGTAGGGCATCGTGCCGTTGATTGCCGAGCTGTTTCTAACTCGAGGCAAGCACCTTCAACTTGCCAGGTGTGTAAAAGAAGAGGGCATTCAACAGAAGAATGCCGTTTTCAAAACCAGGAGACCTCAGCTTGTGCAATAAAAGCGAACGAGTTCAGCCCAGCCTCGCCAAAGACAATCACAAGCACCAAAGAAAAAGAGACAACACTTAGAGAAGGAGAGGATCGGGCGACACAAGCATGGCAAATGCCTGTTGTAGATGGCGAACTGCGGGGAGAGCGAATCTCAGTTCTCCGGGACACTGGAACAAACACGGTATTGGTGAGGAGAAGTCTTGTCAGGGAAAACGAGTTTACTGGGAAGGAAGCACAAGTGGTTCTTGTAGATGGAACGGTAAGGTGCTGGCCGGAAGCTGTCATTCAAGTTTAGACCCCTTACTACACGGGAGAGTTAATAGCCAAATGTGTAGATGAACCACCGTATGACTTGATTCTGGGTAATGTGACCGGCATTAGGGAAGTGGATGACCCTGACACGAAATGCACAAGCAAATTAGCGGATATGAATGGAGAAGGAAGACGCCCAGATGAAGAACAGAAAAAGTATAAAGAAACAACAAAAGCAATCATTTCAACACCGATAATGTCTATGACAGCGCGTGCAATGGCCGCCATTGAGAAAACAGAATCGCTACATGAACTCGCTGATTCAAGTACTCTAGCGTTGGGCAGGTCACCCGAGAGAATCACCAGACAACAAAAAAAGGATCCATCGTGGAAAAATTGGTGTCAACAAGCTTATTGCGAAGATCGCCGGCGACATTTCCAAAGTACCAGACGACGAGGTTGGAGCGCAGACAACAGTAAGAGCTGCAGGGCATACGGCAACCCCTCTCAACGAGGCAGAAACTTTTGTGAAGATGAAGTCGCACAAGGAGGTCATCGTTACCGGAGCAAGGATGGAACCTTTAGTGGACCACGAAAATCTTATAACCAAGTAGAACAACGAAGGGGATCGCGAGTAATGGTTCTACAGAGCGCAGCAAACCGTCCGTTCAAAGTTCGTGGCGCAACTCAAGGACGTTACCAAGGTTGCTAGGGAAGCGGAGATGCAGGTCAACGGACTGAGGAACTGCGAGGACAGAAAGAGTTTCGAGGAACAGGGTGTTTCAACCCAAAACAGTACCTTGTCGAAAGACATTATGCCGGACGAGCTTATGGACGCAGATACAATGGTTTTTCGAGACAGGGCGGTCTAGATCGTAGAGATGGAGTTTGCCAAGGATTTAAGAATAGAAGGAATCCCTATCTGAGCAGAATACTGTGAATTGGTAGATTAGTGATGTAGTAGTGTATTTTGCTTAATGTACAAAATGAGAAAGATGTGTTAAATTAGCAGGTGAGCAGTGCACTAGATAGACGACAATATAATGCTACAGCAGATTTTATGAGTGGAGTGCCGTGAATAACCAATCAGTAGTCTGTATGTTAGGCATTGCTGGCATAATGCGTGAGAGAAAATGTTTTTGTGAATTTACACTAACGTGCACGGAAAGTGACACTTTCGTGAACTTTTCAGTGATTATACCTTTGTGTCATAGCTGTGGCCCTTAGGACTGAACTGAACTGTGCTGTGAGAAAGTGATTGACTATGATTTGTGATATGAGTGTGGGTAATCGACGTCAAAGTGGAAGCAGTTTTTCATGAAAAACTCTTGAAGACGGGGGCAAATGTCAGGAGTCAAGGTGCGAAGAGGGTGGAAACGACAATGAAGAAGGGATAAGAAGCGAGAAATTTCTGGAAGCGGGTAGAGAAAGAAGGAAAACGAGGAGAAGGAAGACGAAGAGCGGGGGGACAAGGAGATCGTGGTTCGAGGCCATCGAAGGAGGCGGTACCCGAGGTCTGGGAACGTGCAAGGCACCAGCGGTACTGCCGCGTTGGCTTCCGCAAGCATTTGACGCGGGTGCTCCTGGGCAACGGCGGCTCCGCTCCGCTGGCTTCAGCACCGGCTTGCACGGGCACGCACGCACCGGTGGCTTCGCCCCACTGGCCCCGTCACCATCTTCACGGCGTTGCGCTCAGGCAGCCATCTCAGTGACAACGGATACCCCGCTACCCCAACGATCCGGTGCAACGCAACGACAGAATGTGCGGTTGGGAAAGGGCATTTAAGAAACTATAGGAACCAATAAATATAGTGAGAAGACACTATTGTAGTTCATGAACTGAAAGCCATTTGGGGTCTTTTTGCATGTAATGTATTCCTAGCACTTTTATAGTATATTTCTCTTACATTCTTCTTCCTTAAAGTATCGTGTCAACTTGATGCCTTTGCGCCCGGTCTCCATTCTTTTACCGAGGTGACGCGTGACAGCGACCTAGCCGCCCAGCAGCATGCCGACCCCGACTTAAGCGTCGCAATCGAGTACCTCGAAGGATGCAACGTCGCCGTTCCTCGGACCTTCAAACGCAACCTACCAGCATTCAGCCTGAAAACTGCATCATAATGAAGAAGAATTACAGCTCCGGAACGAGAAGGAATTATCATCTTGTCATCACTGCAGACCTTCGCGACGAAGTTTTGGAAGCGTGCCAGGTCGACCCGCCTTCCGAACAACTCGGCACAGCTCACGAAAGTGGAAAAAGTAAGGCGATATACTACGAACCCCGCCTTACATACGACGTCTCCCACTACGTCCGGAGCTGCCCTGACTGCAAGCGACAAAACACTCCACCGACGAGACCCGCCGGACTTCTGCAGCCGATCGCCGTCCCATCGAGGCCCTTCCAACAGATTGGAATGGACCTTTTGTGGCCGTTCTCTACGTCAAGATCCCAGAACAAGTGGAATGTCCTAGCGATTGACTACATGACGCGCTAGGCAGAGACTGCCGCTATTCCGAGGGGGACTGCACAAGAAGGCGCGAAGTTCTGCATAAACCAAGTAGTGTTGCGACATGCAACCCCTGAAGTCCTAATTACAGACCGCGGAACGGCCTTTTCTGGGGAGCTTATGCAAGGAATCTTACGCTACAGCAACACGGATCACCGAAGAACAATGCCGTACCCCCCCCCCCCAAACGAACGGACTAATGGAACGTCTGAACAAGACAATCGCGGATATGCTGCCAAGTACGTTGACGTTGACCATAAGCCTTGGGACGACGTACGACGTGCCCCGGTACGTACATATGCGTAAAACACGGCTATCCGCGTAACTACGCAGATGACACCGCTCGAGCTTGTCTTCGAAAGACGACTGACTACAATTCTTGACGCCATGCTTCCGTATGCAGAAGATGACGACCTTAACGCCGACGTCCAAGGATACCTACAGCGTGCGTAGGAGGACCGCGAGGTCGCTCGAGTTCGTACAACGGAGCAGCATCAGGTGGATGTCGGGCGCTACAGCCTCCAACGCCGAGACGCCGAGTACCACCCAGGGGATTGTGTGTGAGTTTGGACTCCCATCCGACCACGCGGACTCAGTGAGAAGCTTCTGGGGCTGTATTTTGATCCTACCATATTCTACAACGTGTCGGCCAATATACCTCCGAGGTGATCCCCGATGGTGATTCCGGAACATCGCGACGACGCACGCTACCCGAAGTCGTCCACGTGCTTCGCATTAAACCTTGTTCACAAGATAACAGACGTTTTGTTGTTTGTTCCGGCTGTCTTTTACTTTAGCATGGGGTCGATGCACTCTTAGAGGGTGGTAAGGCCGCGAACCATGCATTGGGTTTGTTTATTCCTTGTTTATGCCTTGATAAGTAACTCAGGAGACGAATTGCAAAGCATGTGTTCCGCACTGGATGAACAAAGTAGAACCGTGGGCATGAAAATTATTAGGCAAAAACCAAAGTAATGATGAATAACCTCGGGACAGGACAGAAGTTTGGGATAGGGGGCGACGTAGTGGAAGAGGTAAGCTCTGCTTAGGCCATGTTGTAACCACGGATCCCAACCATGAGGCAGAGATAATTAGAAGGATAAGAATGGGGTGGAGTGCATACGGCGAACATTCAGGTAATGAATATTAGCCTACCATTGTCCACTGAAGAAGAAAGTGTATGACAGTTGCATCTTACGGGTACTGATTGACGGGGCGGAAAGTTGGAGGCTCAATAAAAGGGTTCAACTTAAATGGAGAACGACTCAGTGGGCAATTGAGCGGAAAATGATAGGCGTAACATTAAGGAACAAGAATAGAGCGGAGTGGACCAGGGAACAAACGCGTGTTAAGGACATACTAGTAAAAATTAAGAAGAAATATACGTGGGCAGGGCATGTTTTTCAAAGGAAAGATAACCGTTGGTCATTAAGGGTAACAGAGGGGATCCCTAGAGAAGGCAAGCGTTGCAGGGGGCGGCAGAAAGTTATATGGGCAGATGAGAGAAAAAAGCAGGGATAAATTGGTCACAGTTCGAACAGGACCGGGGTAATTGGAGAATAATGGGAGAGGCCTTTGCCCTGCAGTGGGCGTAGATGGTGGTGGTGGTGGTGGTTCAAGTGAAATATGGCGTAAATGGGCTGGTGATGCGTAGATGGGCTTGTGATGATGATGATGATGATGACGACGACAACGACGATTATGATGCTAATGATTCCGTTTTTGTGCCGACCTCCTGCGCCGGGCAGTGTTATCTTTGTTATCCTTGTGCCAACAGAAAGCCTGAGTTCCATTCTTTATTTTTATGCCGCCCGTGTTATCTCTTGATAGAGAGAGCATTTGGAATTAACGTCAACAGCCTAGAATTATATTCTTTGATCTATAGTGTTCTGGGTGAAATCGACGGTCCGAGAAACACTCGCTGCCAAAGATCAGATATAGCAGCATTCGACTTGCCGACGCTCGCCGACGCACGTAACTTTGTTTACTGCTGATTCGCTGCCTGTGTACTTGTTTAGTTGCTAGGGGAGCACAAGTTCGCTCCAATAAACTTTTTCCTTCAAGACGCCTTTGTCATCTTTGGCTTCGTGACAATATCGTGCGTAGACTCGGCGAACTCTGCTTCTCGAGAGCCGCATTATCCATATTGTTAAACAAACAAAACTTTGGGTATAATTGAGGCGATATTTCAATACATAAGATATATTTGCCGTGCTCTTTTATTTGCAAATTTAGGGTGGCTTGATTCCTGCGATAGCAAATAAAAATACATGTTGGTAAAACCGTTTTGACCCAAGAATAGAAAGAGCGCTCGCTCGTCACACTAGCTCTCCTGGCGGCTTTTCAATATTTCAAACAGTAACAAAAGTTTCCAGCACATGGCGGGGGAGAAGTAGAACGCGTTAAATAAATGGACTTGCAAAAATTTTCACCATGTTCATCGTGGCCGGAGCAAGACAGGAGTGGAAAAGGGTGAAAGGCGAGCGAAAATGAAAAGAGAGGCGTTTACGTGGTATGGGAGGCAGATGACTCGACGACATTTGCAGCGAAGTGTGCAGATAGGCGGCTAATTTGTTAAAGCGAAGCTTTCTTCATTTCACTGCTTTGCGTAGGCACCATCGTCGATAGACGGGGGGCTCCTGACTGATATGTAGTGTTTTTTAATTTCCTTTGCACGTGAACTTGGACATAGAGGTTGGTGCGGACAAAAACCGGTGATAAGCGATTAAAGTGTGGCGCAGCATCGGGGTGCTCCCCGACGACGTACAGTTAGCGAGTGGAAAGGTTTCGCACAACCGTTAGTCGCCCGCGCGACGACGCACAAAATATCTGCGGCGAAGACGTGGGGAGTAGCTGTCAATCGAGCCCGGCAGTGCGGCAGTAGTGAGCGAAGCTACTACACAGAGAATATTTTCAACTCATGGACGCTACGAGATTTTCTGGCAATTCGCACTCTTTGTGAGCACGCATCCACGTGGAAAGTGGTCTATACACTGTAAATGGAAATACCCCGGATAGGGAGTAAAGTGCTTGTCCTCTAGCGTCCTCCGTATACGGAGTTTTATTTACTCCGCTAAAGGGGAGTATCTAGCAAACTCCCCTAAGGAAGGGACCTTTTTTAGGCATTTAGCGGAGTGTTCTTGCTCTTATTAATCCGCTGAGGAGGGGAGCTTTTGGGAGCATTTAGCGGAGTATTTCATGCTATCACTTACTCCGTTGAAGAGGAGTTTTTTGTGGCATTTAGCGGAGTATTTTATGTAATTAAGAACGCCCCTGGAGGAGGGCGTGTTTAACCATCCGGAGGAGTATTTTATGCCACGAATAAATGTTGTTGAGTGTCTGGTGAAGTATTTTCTGTTTTAAAAAACCACACTGAGCAGGGCAGTACCGACACTTGCAAAAAACAAAACAGACATTAATTTGCTTGTTAACTTCAACGTCATCTTCACGCTAATTTCAAATTCAAAATAGAACAAATAGCACGTCAAGTTCACAATAGAAGAAAATATTTGCGTTCAAAAATATATCAGCTGATACCCAAACATATAGATGGAACACGAATAAATACGATAATGGAGTCTAAGTCACATCAAGAAATAAATCGCATCAAACACAAATGAAATGCCAATCAGTTGAAACATGAAATATGGTGGAAAATATATGCGGCTACCAGCTATACGGTGGCCCATTGGGGTTGTGCACTACTGAGCCCAAGGATGGTGGTACGATCCCGACCACAGCGGCGTTTTTTTTTTCGATTAATGCGAAAAACAATAAATCCCGTGTGTCGATATTTTCGCCACGTAAAAGAACCCCAGGCGGCCAAAAACCTCCCTTACGGAGCGCCCCATAGCCATAGCAACTTGGGATCGTTGAAACACCGATATATTTTATTTGCAGCTCCAATGTAAGCCCACCACTTCTGTGTCTATCTGCTCACTTATAAGCGAAAATTCCAAAGAAAGTGACGAAACGTCGTAAAGCGGAAGTTAGATGTCTTCCCTCTCTAAACCATGAGATTTAGTTCAAAATAAAAACAGAAATCAAATTGAAAATCATGACCATATTTGGCGACTATCATTACCAAGTTTGCAACACAGTTTACAAGAATGACATGACCATAGCCACGTCAGAAAAAATAACTACGGAAAGGGTAACTGATTTCAAAACAGCGCAGGCAGTACCGAAAAGCAACACACATAGGACGTCTCAATAAAAAAAGCCAAGGAATCACCAAAAGAAAAAAAGTAAGCAGTGTATTCAGACATGACGAAAATAAAATAGCTGGAAGCTCGAAGAAAAGAAGGTGGTGTTTAACTACAAGAATGCAAACAAGGTGACCACGTTGGAATGCGCATAGCAACCTGCGTAAGGCGCCCATGTTTTCTGTGGAAGTCAACTTGCTTTGTGTGCGTATATCCCCCCTTCTTTTAATCGCGTTCCCTAAACGGTTAGGGGCGCGCGGCAGTGCCTCGGTGTGCGCGGTACCGCGTTCGTGAACGTTCCCAGAAAACGACGGGGAGATTTCTCCCCGCGTGACGGAGGGCGAAGCGGGCGATGTCTGCTTGAAGCAACACCATCGAGGCGTGTTTTACGGCGCATTTAGTGCTTTCCTGGCACTGGAAACTCATGGATATAAAGGAAGAGGGACGACTTTATGCTAGGAAAACAAACAAAAAATAAATAAACAAGCATGCACAGCTATTTTGTACAATCATGCGCTGTTTACAAAAAAAAAGAAACGAAATGTGAACTGAACATTGCAAACGATGGAGCTATTGCTGAAAAGACTAGCTCCTCTTTGGCCGACTACTCTTAGTTTGAAGCAAAGTGCAGCAAAGTTTGAAGCAAATTGCACTTTGAAGCAAAGTGCAATGAAGAATGAAAACATTTGACGGGTCGCTCTTACCAAATGATTGTAGCGAGACGCAAACATGGTCACTTTTACGGGGATACGGCGCGTTCGTCACATGGCGTTTCGTCATAGGCCGGTTCGAAATAGGCCGTTTGGTTACATAGGATCATTCGTCATAGGCCGGTTTGTAATAGGCCGTTTGGTCAGATAGGATCACTCGTCATAGGCCAGTTTTTCACTTAGGAAAGTTCGTCACAGGTGCACAAAATGAATGTCCACGTGTAGTTTTTTTTTAGACTCGAAACCTCCCAGCCCTGCGGCGCGAGACCGGGGTGGACGCGGCGTCCATGCCTCACATCCTTGTAGAAATTATCACAGACCAGAAACACTATGCCCAGAGCACGTTTATCCTTAATGTGTATAGCTCCCCAAAAAATAGTCATAAATTTAGTAAACTCTTCCGGAGAGCTGTCGAAATAGCAAGAGGGAACACACGGTTGATTGTCGGTGACTTTAATGCACACCATACGGAATGGGGCTACAAGCGGGACACAATAAAGGGGCGCAATCTATGGCTTGATGCCCAGAGAGAGGGTCTCAGCTTGCTCAACGATCCGCGGCATCCCACCCGTATTGGAAACAGTGTTAGTGGGGACACTACCCCTGACTTGACCTTCGCCAAAAACACGCGTACGGAAGCAACCTGGCTAAACACCCAGGAAAACCTCGGCAGCGACCACTATCTCGTCACTATCGGGGTCAATTCTGGGGCAGCGAAAGGAAAGTCCGGCAAAAAACTTCAGCTCATCGACTGGGATGCATTCCGCGCGCTTAGAGCCGAAGCACGAGGCCCTCTGGCCGCGGGAGGACGGTACTTCTGAAGTCGAAATAACAAATATTCAGAGCTGGGCAGAACAACTACAGCGGACACAAGACGTGTCACTAAGGTATATACCGGAGAGGCAGAGCTACAACAGGCCGACGCAAAGTTGCTGCATATGTGGGAAGCTAAACACAGCTTACACACACGACTCCAGAAGCAAAAACGTAACCAAACCCTGCGGTGGACGACTGGCGGCCCTGAAACCGTGATATTGAAACGTACGCGCAGCAAACTAACTCGGCAAAATTGGCATAGCACATGCGATCGCATGTGATCTGCGAAATAGGCCTTCGCAAAACCTGGAAACATCTTACGCTGTCTGATTGACCCCGGAAAATAGTAAAACACTCAAAGAAACAACATCAGCATACTTCTTCATAAATTTCAGGGAACAAACACGGAATTGCTCAAAGCCATTCAGGACAGATACATTGGCGACTGCACCCGCGAGAGGCTTCCTCCGTACGTGGGCAACGAAAATGCTTTTCTTGAACCGGCCCCATCACTATAAGTGAAGTTAGGGGAGCTATCTTGGCATTGCGCCTCGCCTCTGCTCCTGGCCCGGACGGAGTTTCAAATAAATGCTCAGAAACCTAGATGACGAGTCCGTTGCAGCCCTCACACGCTATATGAACGTATGCTGGGAGACTGGGCAACTACCACCTCAGTGGAAAACGGCCAAGGTCGTTATGATACCTAAACCGGGCAAAAAAAATCCAGATTGAAACCTAGACCTATTCTCTCACTTCCTGCGTAGGGAAACTATTGGAAACACGTTGTTCTATATCGAATCACCAACTATATGGAAGACAATAGACTTTTTCCGCACTCTATGATCGGGTTCCGTCCAAAACTCTCTACGAGGATATCATGCTCCGTCTTAAACATGACGTCATCGACGGGGAAAGCTGCTCCCCTCTAGATACCAGAGCTATAATGGGATAGATTTAACGAAGGCGTTCGACAACGTTAAACACTCGGCAATTCTTGACAACTTCGGCCGACTGGGCCTTGGGAAACGGTTATACCACTACGTAAGTACTTCCTATGCGAACGCACAGCTACTCTAGCTGTAGGGGGGACTCCAATCAGATGTGATCAAGCTTGGGAGCAGGGGGACTCCACGGGTTCAGTCCTTTCCCCCGTTTCTTTTTAACGTAGCCATGATGGGGCTCTTCCCGAAATACTGGAAAAGATCGATGGTCTCCAACACAGCCTCTATGCGGACGATGTCACGCTTTGGGTCAGCGGAGGCAGTGACGGGCAAATCAGAAATCATTGCAACAAGGCATTGAGGTGGTGGAGCGGTACGTACTAAGTCCAGGGGGCCTCAGTTGCTCCTCGCAAAAGTCAGAATTGTTGACTCTACAGGCCCACTAGTAGGGGTAGACGTACAGACCCGAACCCTCCGGTTGTGAATATTTCCGCGAATGGAAGCAGCCCATTCCCACCCAGTGTCCAGTATATGGGTTCTCGGTCTCCGAATACAGGCCAATGGGACACAACTCGGAAACCGTCCTCGCGCTCCAAAAAAGCGTGCATCAGACTACCCGACTCATATCGCGAATCGCTAACCGGCATCACGGTATGAAGCAGCCAACCTTGTTCGATTAGTTGAAGTCCTTTGTCCTCAGTAGGATCACCTACGTCACCCCTTTTCTACACCTCAGCACGGACGAAGAACTCAAAATTGACGCCCTTATTATGACGGGCCTACAAGCAGGCCCTCGGCATCCCGATCACTGCTCCGACCGAACGTTTCGAGGCGCTGGGGCTTCACAATACCCTTAGGAAACTAATAGAGGCTCAACGGCTGGCTCAACGGGAACGCTTAGCCACAGCCACACGGGTCGGCATATTCTCGGCTCCCTGGGCATCAACCACCTGCGAACAGGCACTCACAAGATACCCTTGGCTCCCGAAGTGCGCGATCAAATTCACATCCCACCGTTCCCTAAAAATATGCACCCGGTTCACAATCAGGAACGCAGGCAGGCAAGGGCGAAAGCCCTGCACAAACGATTCAGAAATTCGGAGGACGTGGCTGTACGTGGACGCGGCCGACTATCCGGGTCGCAATGCTATGGCAATTGCAATAGTCAATCACCAGGGCAATTCCATCAGCTCCGGGTCGGTCCGCACGAGCGTGCCGGAGGTGGGCGAAGAGGCGGCCATTGCCTGGCAATGACGGCATCCGAAAAAATCAAATACGTTGTGAGCGACTCAAAGTCTGCTATTATAAATTACGCAAGGGGGCGCATCTCCCCAGAGGCATCTGCAATTCTAAGGATTGGGCTAAACAACATTCAGAGTTCGGGCAAGATATGTCTAATATGGGCACCTGCACACTCTGGCCTGGTTGGGAATGAATGCGCGCACGACGCCGCTCGAGGATTTTCTGACCGAGCTGGTGACGACAACAACGCTCATTCACTTCGCTGTTCGGGTAGGGATCGCCTTGTGTCCTACAGGGACATAACTAATCATTACAGGCTAGAGCGGACCCGCTTCCCCCGGCTCATCCTACCCTCAGTAAATGGCAATCCGTGGCTTGGAGACTTCTACAGACCAACTCGTATCCCAACCCGGTTGCGTACCGTCACTGTTACCCTGGGCAATATTCTGACAAGTGGCACCGGTGTACGGACAGGGCAGACTTAGCCCACATGCTGTGGGTTTGTCCACAGGCGACAACGTTAGGTCGCAACATCGCTACTGTAGAGCAATGGGAGACCGTATTGCTCAGCTCCGACCCAGCTGATCAAGTCTGGGCCATTCAGCTGGCCGAAGACGCTGCTAGAGCCCAAGGGCTCTTGGCGACGTCTAGGGACTACTGGCTGTATGCAATAAAGTTTTCAACTCACTCACTCACTCGACTCGAAAGAGAGAAGCGAGGCACAGGTTTAGTGAGATTTTTTTTTGTACTTTGGGCCCTACATCTAGCAAAGCTCAACAAAGAATGCAAGCCAGAGTGGGCAAGTAGGGTGTCGTGTTCGAGCAAGATTATAGATACGAGTTCAACAACCCAAGACAGAAAAGTGAAACAGGGAAGTAGCCCAACAAAGTTCTTGGAAGACGGGCCATGCGTCTGTTTCTAAGTGGTAGGGAAAGTGGTAGCACCGACCGTATTGTTCTTGGAAATTTCAGATAGGCCATTTCGTGTCAGTTATTAGTTGTTTAATACAAATGGTGCAACTAATTATTTGATGGACCTTTCCCCAGTAGCCATCGTCGCATGCTCGGGGCGCCGGTCCGCCATTCTTGGCAGTAGCTCTCGGGCAAAATAAACAAAAGGGTGCCTTCTCAGTTAGCTGCTTCAGGAGCGGATATGCCTCCTATAGGGCTGCACGTTTTTATATCCGCCTTTCGGACAGTTCGAGTGAGTTCTTATGTGCACACAAAAAAAGGCTTTCCAAGGAAAGGGGCAAAAATGACCACGCTGTGAGCACTTGGCTACCAGTGAGGGAGCAACGAAATGAAAAAAAAGTGAAAAAAAGGAGTGCTACGGCCACTGCAAATTAGTCACGCGAGGGTGCGCCTGCTACCGTAACATTCATGTGAAAGGCAAGGGGGACGGGTGGGAGCGGTATGGACGGCAGGACCAGGATAATTCGTGCACGGGTTCCTCGAAAGGCAAATATTTTTTGGGGCGTGCCTTATTGCCAGTTTAAGATCGCCGTGGCGGCCGCTAAAAGGAGCGGTACTGCGAAAAGGTGTGCAATGTATTTGTAGTCATGCCTCATCACCACTTACGTCTAAAAAAAGCCACGAATTTTGTTTTTGCGTTTCTGTGACGAACTTCCCAAAGTGACAAACTGGCCTATGACGAATGATCCTATGTGACCGAACGGCCTATTACGAACCGGCCTATGACGAATGATCCTATGTGACCAAACGGCCTATTACGAACCGGCCTATGACGAAACGCCATGTGACGAACGGGCCTACCACCACTTTTACGCCACCACCACCGCGTCACAGTCCGCGACGGTAGCATCTTTCAATCAAAATTAAAATTCCAGGCTTTGACAAACATCACGGCGTTAGCGAGTATGCACCTACCGAAGTACAAAGTATAGGCCAGAAAGCCAACCTACCGTTTGCGACATCCACCTTGCTGTGTAGGAAGATTGGTTGCTTTTACAGCGCAGCACTGGTTATGCATCGACGAGTCCTACACTTGTTGATCCGATCGCCACTTAAGTATCCTGTTCGTGCTCCAGCCACGCACCCACCGCCCACATTCTACCACCGCGAGCGAACTCGCGCACCAACACCATACGTCGGGAACAGTCTTGGTTGATCTTGCTGGTACATTCCTTCCTCGCGTGCCGTTTAAGCGGCAAGGTCTTCAGTCTTTGGAAACTCCACACGGCATGCCACGCTTTCTATATCGGAGCTCGGTGTCTCGCTGCACGTCCACCGGGAGAAGCGGCCATCTTGACGACTGCCCTCTCGTTCGCGCCGAGATCTCGCGAGAGGCTCGTCTTGTAACTCCGCTCATGGACGGAGCTTTTCCGGACGTGAATCTCCCAAGCCGAAGTTTCTTTGGAGGTTATGTGCTTAACTCCGTCCTCGGCCGGAGCAATGGTATGTATCGCTTCGTATTTACACCGTCACTTGGTTGACGGAGTGTTTAGGCGTATAGTGCTTTATACACTTCGCAGCACGGAGTAAGCGTTGTACTGCTGGAGGATTTACCGGAGCATAAACCTAATGAAACTCCCCATCCGGCTTGTTTTCGTTTACTGTGTAATAGCTCTGCTTTAAAAAGTAAAAATTAGTTCACTGAATGAGAAATTTCGTCCCCCGTCGTCAGTTAATAAAAACACCCCCACCCCAACTCCCGCCGAAAAACAAGGAGACACAACAGAAAGAAATTGTAAAGAGCAACAACCATGTAATCAAATGTGTACTCACAAAATGCATAATTGGTTGAGGTAAAACTTTTACTGGTTTTAAAAACTGTAAATGTAATGAAGGTATAGAAAAAAACACCAAAAACCGAACCAAAATTACCAGTAAGAATGAAAAGTCTCCCAGTAGAGCTCCAAAGTACCTTTGTTTTTATACTTAGCCTATTATGGCTATTAAAAACATGAAACTAAATAAAAGTCTTGCTGTACTGGTATTTTTCAGTACACAATGCTGGAAAACGGCAAAGTACCACCGTCTTTAGGGTCACCCGAAACCGAGAATTGGTTGCTCTGCCTGTCTGTTGTGCGTCTGTCTGTCTGTGCGTCTGTCTGTCTGTGAATGTGTCTGACTGTCAGTCTCTCTATCTGTCGGTCGGTCCTTTTGATGGGGCGGAAATGTTACTGGCTCGCCGGGTATTCCAGGGTAAGTAATTGGTGAGGGGACAAGGAATGAGTGAAATAATTTGAATTAATTGCCGCAGAAGTCATGTTTGACTATAATGCGCCACGCACAATTACTACAAGAAATTTAAACACAGTACAGTAAAATGTTCATGTAAAAATGTTGTAAGAAGGTAAAATCAAAGTTCCGGTAAAAGCTTGATCCCACTCAAAAATTTAAAATATTTTCCAAAAAAGGGGGGTTCATGACCTAATACTGAAACAGCCTGCAATGGAACATAAAATTTATAATAGTTGGCAGAAATCTTCTGGTGTTTGTTTTCATAATTAGGACAATCCTCAAGTATGTGTGTTGCCCTTAGGCTCTTCCCACATTGCTCGTATTCTCGAGGGTCTTCTCCTAGCAATTGGAAGTTACGGATCAAGCGCGTGTGCTCAATTCTTCGGCGGCATAGCACCACCTCTACATGTGTTTCTTTATGTCTGCATTTCTACCACTCTCTCATGGGGGGGCTTCACAAGGTGGGGCTTGTTTTTATTTAGTTTTGTCCATTCGGACTGCCACTTCTTTGTTATTGGAAATTTTTTTGCCCTCCTAATCCTGGAAAGGTAACCGAGTTTCCGCCACCTTGAGCTCTTTTGTCTGGGCTGAGAGGGCATCTGCCTTTCATTGCCTTCAATTCCTACATGACTCCGTGTCAGACAAAAACTCACGTCGAAGTGAGTTTTCCAATAGTCGAATATTTGGTTGAGCACTTGTTGAAGAAGCAGATTTTTGCTTTTAGATGCCACGCATCTCATTCACCCGCCTTGTCCATGCATCCGGCGTCGGAGTCGTCGTTGTCGGCGTCCACCCCTCCCGCATTCTCCTCGCCGCGCCAGCTTCGCTCTCCGCCGCTCACCCCCTCTCCTCTCCGATAGCGAACACTCTCTCGCGAGGGGCATTGGATTGGATTCGATTGGATTGGATTGGATTTGCTTGGCTTGGCTTGGCTTGGCTTGGATTGGATTTGGATTGGATTGGATTAAAGTGGATTGTGTTGGACTGTGTTGTGTCATAGCCGCGGCAGACGCACTGGCGCCGGCGCGTCCTCTCATCGTTATGCGCGCTATAAAACGAGGTGCCTGCGCCGCTCCGCTCCGTCGTTCCAGCGCCGTTCCTGCGCTGTCCAACGCTTCAACGTGAACCCCCAATGCATCGCGTCTACACAGGGGCTCCCGCGAGAGGCGGTGGGAGTTTTTTTTGTTTCTGAACACAGGGCTGCTAATCGACAAGGAGCCAACAAGGGAAATGGAGAGGAAAGTGGCACTTAGGTATTGAAGAAAATACGGGACAGCGAGGAAGAGAACTGGAAAAGAAAAAGCAGCGAGAACAGGAGGGGCAAGACAGGATTCTGAAATTATTGCGGACTAGGAAGGGGTGCATGGCGATAGGACTTGGAGGTAATGAGGACGAGGGAAAGGTTCTTATACCATTATGGAAGAGGGAGAGGATAACGGGGAACTCAAGAAGTTGGAGCTGGACAATAGGAAAGAAGGGAAGAGACGAGAAACGAGGCGATCAAAAAATAAACGTTATTGGCTTGGCTTACCATACACTATTGTGCGGAAGCCGCATAACTTCGTCAGTATTAACTGTAGTTTATTACACCGCAGTGTGATTTTCTACTCCGTGGTTCACTATCACTTGAGCGTACGCAATCAGAATATTCATGGAGCGGGTCATAATTTTATATACTCTGGTCAATTACAACACTGTAGGTGGCCCACTTCTTTGCCATAGTAACTCTAGTAATTTTGAGGCATTTTTAACCTGATTCTTGGCGTTTCTCGGCGTGTTTCACCTGATTCTTAGCGTACCGTCAAGGTGACGTAGAACGATTTCCAGGAGTACTCCTTAAAATGACTCTCGTAACGATGCTAGGCAGGACATTTTGCAGTGAGGTGCAATGTTCTGTTTTGGGTTAAAATGCGATAAACATCAATGCCCAGGAGACGAAACATCTAATTAGAAAATGGCAAACCATGAAAATCTCGACCCCAGCTGACAGAATAAAACTAGAAGAGCTTTGTAAGTTAATCAATAGGCGTAGCTGACATACGGAAGTTGAATATGGAGAGGATATAATATGTTGTAAAGAATGGAGGCAGCCTGAAAGCATTGAAGAGGCGTCTAGGCGTGAGAAAAAATCAGATGTATGTAATTAAAGACACGCAAGGCAATGCCATCACAAACAGGGATAAAATAATAATAGTAGCCGAGGAGTTCTATACAAATCTGTGCCGTAGCTGGGACATCCAGGATAATGCCGAACTAGAAAGCACTTCAGAGGAAATAGATATCACACCAGTAAGGATAGAAGAAGGAAAAAAGGCTTTGAAAGAAATGACAGGGGCAAAGCAACTGGGGACGATCAGATAACAGCAGACCTCTTGAAGGATGGCGGGCCAATTGTACTAGTGAAACTGGTAAACCTGTGTACGCAATGCCTAATGAACGCAAGTGTACCGGAATCTTGGAAGAACGTTTCGCAAACAACCATTCTAATTCGTAAGAAGGGGGACATGAAGCACTTGAAAAATTACAGGCCTATCAGCTTACTGTCAGTTGTCTACAAGGTACCAAGTTAATCGCTAACATTTTTTCTGCCGCCTCAGATTTCAGCCAACTTAAAGAACAAGAGGGTTCCGTAAAGGCTACTCAATAGCAGACCATATTCACACGATCAATCTGGGTTTAGAGAAGTGTGCGGAGAATCGTGAACCCATATATATCCTTCATAGATTATGTGAAATCATTTGACCCTGTCGAAACTTCAGAAGTCATTAAGGCCTTACGGAACCATGGTGTAGACTAGAATTACGTAAGAATATTAGATGATATTTACAATGGGTCCACAGCTACCATCACCACCATCTTCATCATGAGGAGCAGCAGCGGCAGCAGCAGCAGCCTGATCAGGTCCACTGCAGGACGAAGGCCTCTCCCATTGACCTCCAACCGCTTCGGTCCTGTGCTAATCGATTAGCCGGTTTAACCCCGAAATTCAATGTTTCGTACCTCCGTCGTGTTGTCGGCCTTCCCCTTCATCTACGCCCATCTCTTGGTATCGGCTCCGGTATCCTAACTGTCCACCTTTTATCGGTTCGTCTGACTACATTGCCAGCCCAAGTCAATTTTTTTTTAATTTGAACTATGACATCGTCAAATCTGGTTTGTTCTCTAATCCAGGTAGCTCGTTTTTTGTCCCTGAGGGTTATTTCTAACAATAGGCCCGTTGAGCCGGCCTAAGTTTACATTCTAGTTGTTTAGTAAGGCGCCAAGTTTCAGTTCCACATGTTATTACCGGCATTGTGCACTGGTTGTAGATTGTCCTCTTGAGTGACAGAGGTAGCTTACTTTTCATTATTCGGGAGTGCTTACCGAGCGCTCCCCAGCTCATACCTATTCTGCGCCGGATTTCTCTTTCATGGTTGGGGTGAGCACTAACCATCTGTACGAAGTAGTTATATTCTGCTACGTCCTATAACGTTTCTTTTCCTAAGCTGAAAAAGACATTCCTGGCATGCTCATTTCTCAGAACTTTAGATTTACTCCTATTTACTTTGATCCCCAAGGCCGTGCTTTCTAAATGTAGTTCCTCAAGCATTCTTTGCATGTGTTCTGCAGTCTCACTCAGCAAGACTATGTCGTCCGCAAACCTCATATAGCTCACGTATTCCCGGTTTGTCCTTAATCCTATGTTTTCCCAGTCAAGCTTTCTAAATACCACCTCCAGACATGCTGTGGATAGTTTTCAAAAGATGGTATCTCCCTGTCTTACTTCCTTACGGATCGGAAAGTTATCGCTTTGCTTGTGAAGAGTTATCCTGCCCGTGCAACCATTATATGTGTCTTCTAGAAGTCTTATGTAGGTTTGCTCTATTGCGTGATCATTTAGTGCTTCTAAAACTGCTGCGGTGAGTAAGGAAGCAAACGCTTTCTCGTAATCCGTAATTGCCACATAAAGGGGTTTAGTGTACTCGGCGAATTTTTCTATCACTTTGTTGACGACATAGATGTGATCCATGGCTGTGTACCCTTCCTAAACCCAGCCTGCTCTCTCGTTTGATGGGAATCCAAGGTGTCACCTATGCAGCTAACTAACACTTTGGTAAACAAATTCTAAATGGAGAGTAGGCCGAGAGGTCTAATTCTTTCGTTCCTTCGGACCTCCCTTCTTATGAATCAGAATAGTGTTGATGTTTTCCAGGCTAAAAGGCCTTTTTGAGTCTTCAAGCATTCTGAAAATAGTACAGCGAGTTTTTCCAGAACAATATCTCCTCCCTCATTTAAAATATCTATGGCTTTGCAATCGTCACTTGGAGCTTTTCCTCTTTTCTTGACCTTCAGAGCCTTTCTTACCTTTTCTTTATTTCCTAGTGGGACATCCAAAAGTAGGCTTGTCCTCTAAATAGTATCCCCTGGTATAACGTGGCTGGCATACAGTCTGGTGTAGAATCGTTCTGCTACCTTTATTATCTCGCCGAAATTGTGCCTTATGTTCCCGTGCTCGTTTATGGGTGCGTAAAACCTGTCTTTGCCGGTGGCTAGGTCTCTATTAGTTGCTTTCAAGCGTCGATCTATTTCGAACGTTTCCTCGACTACTGTCATGTTATACGCACGAATGTCTTTTGTTGTATTTCTGTTAATCAGTTTTGACAACTCGGCAAATTAAATCCGATCTGTCGCACTCGACACTTTCATGTTCTTATGTTTGGCAATTATTTCTTTGTTTTTAGTGAGTTTTCCAGTGTGCACGTTACTCCGGATTCACGGAGTTCCGATGTTGGGTTGTCGTTTAGCCTGTCGACACTGACTTCCTCCTGCTCGTTCAAAAGCGAGAAGTTGCTTTGAAGAGTTATTTTAAACTTCTGCGATCTTGATCTGACGGATTCCATGCGGGGATTCCCCGGGGATTCCACGGAGGTTCCATTCGGGGCTACCATCATCCTCTATAAAAAGAGCAATAAAATACACATAACGAAGAGCGCCAGACAAGGAGACACAATCTCTCCAATGTTATTGACAGCATGTTTACAAGTATTCAGAACATTTGATTGGGAACAGTTGGGAGTAAGGGTTATTGGACAATACTTCAGCAACCTCAGATTTCATGATGACGTTGCCTTGATAAGTAACTCGAGGGACGACAAGCACAGCATGCTTACCGCACTGGACTAGCAGAGTAGAACCGTCGGCCTGAGCATTAGTATGCAGAAAAATAAAGTAATGATCAATATCCTTGGGACAGCACAGTGGTTTGAGATAAGTGACGAGGCAGTAGAAGTGGTAAGCGAGGCCAAGTTGCGACCCGGATCCCAGCCCTGAGGAAGAGTTAATTAAAAGGGTGAGAATGAGGTGGAGGGCATTCGGCAGACATTCTCAGGTAATGAATGGCATCCTAGCATAGTCCCTCAAGAAGAAAGTGTATGACAGCTGCAACATAACGGTACTCACCTACGGGGCAGCAACTTTGAGGCTCGCTGAGAGGGTTAAACTTAAATTAAGTACAAATGATCGAGCAATGGGACGGAAAATGATAGGTGCAACATTAAGGGACAAGAAGCGAGCGTAGTGGGTCAGGGAACAAACACGAGTTAAGGACCTATTAGGAGAAGTTAAGAAGACGAAATGGACGTGGGCAGGGCAAGTAATACGAAGGCATGATCACCATTGGGTCATTTAGGGCAACAGAGCTGATCGCTAGAGAAGGCAAGCGTGGTAGGGGGCGGAATAATGTTGGATGGGCAGATGAGATCAAGAAGTTTGCCGGGATAAATTGGTCGCACTTACCACAGGACCGGGAAAATTGGAGAATATTGATAGATGACTGCCCTGCAGTGGGCTCAGATAGACTGGTGATGATGACGATGATGATGAAACATTAGTTTGAATGGCCAGGGAACGCTATATGCATTGTACTTTGAGCTCCAATAAACTCTTCGTTTGCGTATATATACCGCACGGTCTTTAGTATACTTCAACCGTTCTCTTCTTTCTGATTTTGAAATGAGCCGTGGCAACACATATCTCTCTTGGTTACCTTGGTTGACGGTGTTCATAGTAGTCCGGCCCCTTCGTTCGCATTGCCTTAGCCGGCTCCGGCACCGGCAGGCGTATTTGGCAAGCCTGTTTTACGTCTGTGGACTATTTGAATAAAGGCAGTTCGTTATGGGGAATTTCCTAGTAAGGCCATTCGTTGCATAAAGCAATATGTACTAGGACAGTTCGTCGAAATGACGATTCGTCACTTCGAAGAATGGTTTCAAAAAACTGTGAAGGGACTTGTTGGTACTGGTTCATTCTACTACTGCGGGAAAAAATATATTGAGGCAAAAATACAACACGGGCACAGGGCAGACTCAAAACACAATTTTATTGAGAAAGCAATATAGTGAAAGGCAAATACCTCTGCCTTCTCAGAATGATTGCGTCGGGCGTCTCCATAAACGTAAAAAAAAGCACAAACAAAAACCATCATCTTTCCACTGAATACCTTTCGAGCCCATCTTAATCAAGAACTATGTCGCTTTTACCGAGTATATTGCCACATAGCGAAGGTCTACGCATGGTTCTTCAAAGAACAAAGTTTATTGGGGGGCACTTGCTCTCCCAAAATAACCTAAAGTATACACAAGCCGAAAAGAGGTCAACACAGGGACGTCTAAGGCGATCTTTGGAAATCGAATGCCATGGCACATCCTCCGCATACATTTATCAGTAGTGCTCGCGTTGCGAGAACAACTGCTAAGACAGTCGGGTTACTCAGGTACTGGTTACAAAACAACTAATCTAAAGGCAAAGTTCGTGGCAATATTGTCAATAAGTGAAGTACGAAACAAATTTTTGCAAGAATAACGTTTGTGGGAGCAATCTTGTGTCCATGCAAATACACATTCGATAGCATTTGTTCAATACTTAGTCGTGCTTTCAAGTTAACAGAACGTTTTTTTTCGACGATTAGCCCTATGACGAACGACTGCGTACGTAACGACTGCCTTGCGACAAAATGCCGTATTACGAAATGTGGTATTAAGAATTGTATTTCGATTAACCGTCCGTACGCCCTAGCTGCCCACGGGCACCCCAAGTTTGCCTCTGTTTTGCGTAGGACTACAAGAATGCAGCAGCAAATGTATGCGTTGGTAGGCTCAGGCGACCTAAAACGCCAGATTATGCGTATTCTAGTCAATAATGTATACAGTTCGCCTAAGAGAACACATGTCAGCAAACAATTGCTTGTGTTGCGAAAAAAATGAAAACGCCGGGGCTTGAATTCCGGATTTTATCCTAAATTTCCGTGACGTCCCCCCCCCCCCTTCAGGCTATCGAGACTGAACATCGGAGCGTGTTTTGCAGTTGTTCACGATAACAGGAAGAGTATTCCAAGCAATCCAGTAGACGCCGTTACTGGGGTGCATCTCCACGGCCCCGTTTTTCCATCACGCCACACGGGAATCTAGACTCGTAGGTTCACAGGACCAAGCGCGAGGTGAAGTTATTCTTTTGATGTTTTCCAAACCGCTATTTTTATTACCTCCGCTCTTTCTTTGCATCTTTGTCATCTTTATCCCGTCAGTATGGCTGGGCCACTAGTATCCTGGATCATACACCAACGTGGGTATGGACTAGTTCAGTTTGACCTTAATGCTGCTTGGAAATTCAGTACTCAAAATAAGTGCTTAGGTGTGTGCAATTTTTTTAAATGACCGTCCCGGGCAGATAAAACTAAGAACAAAATTGGCAGTGTATCTGATCGTTTCCCTGCAATTTAAAGTTCAAAGGCGCGAATATGCTGCCTTCCTGCTCCTCACTTGACAAACCGGGTGGAGGGTTGCTGAAATCAGTTCAGTTTTCTCGCTTTTCACGCATTCGCACTGCTGGCGTGCAACCTCTTCAAGGTGCCATGAAGACAAAATACAAGTTTAGTTTATTGAAAAGATTGCCTCTTTACCATAACACTGACACCACATTTACCGCAATCTTAAAAAAAATACGCTACATAATGAGAACAACAGAAATAACCGAGCGACACGTTGCTATTTTTTGGCACTAAATTTAGGATGTATTATCGGCAGTTAGTTGCGATTGGCTGAGGCGGACAAAATGAAACGCGAAATAAAATAGGATTACAAGCCTGCAGAACGATCTCACTCTGATTAATTTTACTGCACGTTCTTGTTATAGGAGTAAGGATTGTGGAGCGAAAAACAAGAGTTAAAATGACCGCGCAACCTTTGAAGCACCAGTGCTTTTGGCACGCACTATGCCGGCCGAAGTTGCACAGCTGTAGGGCGCATTGGCCGTGTCTGACACTACACTGGTGAACTGAAGCAAGAGACATTGACATTTACGCTATGCTGTTTGTCGAGCATACCCAAATTTTCGCGAACGTTTACCATCAAGAGCAACAAAATAAAGCAAGTACTGCTCCGGTGGGAAATAGATCATGTGCGAAGACAGGGTAAAGAGAGGTACCATCCCGACATCTATGATGGCAACAAAGCAAGAAAATCATTTCGCCATTCGACCGTCCGCCGTTACGTAGTGGCCAAGGCGTTGTGCTCCTGAACGGAAGGACGCGGGCTCTACTTTCGGCTGCTGTGGCCGCTTTTCGGATGGAGGCAAGAAGCGAAAGCGCCCGTGTGTTCAAGATTTCAGAGCGCGTGAAATCCCCAGGAGGTCGGAATTATTCCGGTGCCCTCCTCTACAGCGCACCTTATCGGTTGTGTAGCGTCAGCGCGTTAAAGCCGAAATTAATGAAATCATTTCACCCTTCGCAGTTGCCATAGCCGACCTACCAGCATTTGTTTTAATACTTTCCCTTAATATATCATACCAGGCGTCCCAAACCAGACGAATCGGTGGAAGAATAAAGATGTCTTTAAAACCCTTCAACCTCACACTGAAAGAAGCATAATTTACTTCTGCACAAGCGCTCGGGGCGCATAAAACAACACATCATTCGAACAAAATAAACTTCTATGTTCTCTCCATGGCCCTGTTAGGATCTCGTCTGAATGTTGGATTTGAGATGCCCCCTGAGACCCACTACAAATATTGTTTTCGATGCAAAGCATCTCTTGCTCGGGGCTATGTCCGGCGTACGTCCGTTGTCCGCACCTCTCCCCCTACACTATAAAAAAAAAGAAATAGCGGCGCCCGGTTTATACCCCACGACTCTCTGGCCGCAGAGGAACGCGGCGCCCTTCCCACTGCGCTACAAAACCGAGACAGGAGCAAGTGCTACGAATGCGCTTTATGTCCTTGACTCATTCAAACTACGTCAAGAAGCTACTGATACAATGAAGGCACTCGAAGCTGAACATCAATAGAAACGACGAACTGAAAACTTTAGAGGAGGATGTTAGCGTCTCTTGCTCGGGGGGGATGTCCCGCGTCCGTGCCCTGTCCGCAGCGCCTCTGATGATGATTGTGGCAGGATGCCCCTAGGAACTGGCCAACCAAAGAACCCATCACGAGATAGCTTCGCGGTCAACCACCGTTGTCATCTTCCCGTAGGGGAACCGCTGAAGTCTAAGAAGGAGAAGAAGACAAAGCTTCGAAGAGGAGGGCATGTACGCTGTCCTCGCCCCGTCCGCAGCGCTTCTGATGATGATTTTGGCAGGATGCCCCTAGGGATTGGCCAACCAAAGAATCCATCACGAGATAGCTTCGCGTTCAACCACCGTCCTCATCTTCCCGTAGGCGAACCACTGAAGAAGAAGGAGAAGAAGACAAAGCTGCGAAGATGAGGGCGTGTACGTTGCTCTGGAAGAGTGATGTTGTGCAGTCGCGATTGTGCGAGGTCACATTGACCAGCTTTCCCTGCCGTGTGCCCAATTTGAATTTCTACCTTCACCGTGCACGCTTAGCGCCTTCGGCCCAATGCGAGTTTTGTCAAGAGCAGGACATAATCGAATATTTTCTGCTGTCTTGCCGGTGGTTCTCCTCTATCCGAAATCGATTCCTGGAGGTTCCCCTCCGGCGCCTGGGTCTTTCCTAGTCTGTATCGAATTTGCTTTCATTTGGGGCATCGGGTTTAGGTTTCTGCCACGGGGATTTTGTCGCGCCCTTCACGCTTTCATTTTCACAATCCGGTCGCCTACCCTGTTAAAAGACACTTCGTACTTTCTTTCTCTGGTACGTGTATTATCTGTTTTTACTTCAGTATGTCAAAATTGTCAACATCACTTCCCTCACACTCCACAGGTCTATTTTACGCTTAGTTTCAATTCTTGACCAGTTTCCCCAATATGACTTGGCCAATCCCCCAGAGTGGGTACGCACCACTGATTTTTGGTTCCAACCAACCAACCAACGTTGCTCTCAGCCGGTGCACCAACCTCAACAACCTTTACCTCACCAACGCTGACGGAGACTACCGATTCTACCACAGATACGAAAACATTGACAAGAACATGAGGGACCAGTTTCGGCGCCTCGAGCTCCACCGCCTACTCACCGTAACACAACAGTACTTGCGTGCCTTTGCCACGGGTGTGGACCCGGACGTGGAATTCCCTCTGGCGCTACTAAACACCAGATCACTCTACTTAACGGCAACACGCCAGCTGCACGATAAGCGCGCATGCACGTCTCCTCTCTCACCTAATCCTCTCCACTCCATCTGCTCTATATAATAAACCCGGTGGGCGCGCCGCTTCCTTAGTTGCTGCTTCGTTTGAGGACACGCTGCACCGTCCGATGAGCTGAATGGACGGCAAGAATTCTGCTTTGCATCACCACATAGTTCCCTTCGGGGAGATGGTGTAATTTTGTCACACGGTTTTCATTTGATATCGCAAGAAGAAGACCCGGAATATTTTGATTTGAAGGTTGCTGGTGCCATTAACGCACTCATTGTTTGTGTAAGTGGACATTTTCCGGGCAGTGGTGTCAAGTTTTAGGTATCCTAATAGATATCGTTCTTTGCAAAGGGGCTCCGTATTTGTTCAATAATTCATTTAACTGTTGGCCGGACGGCTGAATAGAGGAGCATACAGGCAGACCGACCGACAAAAGTTTCTTCTTTGCGGTGAACCAACAAAGGACATCTTATTAAAATAATTTAAACGGCGGCAATGCGTGTAGTTCCTGAACGTCATATGGTTAGCTAGGCCGATTGAGATACTGCGCGAGTTATGTGTTCCAGGCTCGCATCCTGGAAAAAGGAATACTTCATTTGCAAAAAAAATTGTAAAAATGTCTTCCTTATTTTTCTTAGCCACAGATTCACAATTACATTTCCCGTGAATGACAACATTTTTGTTTGTGGAAACTTACTCCACTATGAGCCATTTCTTTTACCTGGTTGACTCGGAACATCTATTTAGCAGTGAGCGTATAGAGAGGCCACTTGGCTTTGTCGGTAGTGTAGGGTGCATAAGTGCAACAACCACTGATAAGGAATACCGTAAATTTGCGGTATTTCCGAAAAGCTTATTCTTTACGGTCAGCTTTGCGTCGACAGAAATACCGGCCTGTCACAGATCTGGATATAGAGCGACCACCGTGGTGAAGAGGTGAAGTGGAGCAGCGGCTGTCTTAAAGAAAGGGTAGCATTGATGAGAACGCACCCTGGACAATTTGTAATAATTGCTCGTTTTTAAGGCCACCTGATAACCGATCCGACTGATTGTACTTCTCTTGGATACACCCCTCACTGGCAGTCTTTGGCAATTTTCTCACGTATTCTTTGTAAAGAGGAACGTGATAGCAGAAATTTTTTTTATGTACTGCGAATGCTCCAGGAGTGTTTATTTCGCACTACATTAAACATGCGGGACACTCTTCCAAACACGGGCCTTCGCCCTGCCTTATATTCCACACAGTATTGTAGTGACACCTCACCCCTACCCAACTATCACTACCCCAAGCAACCCTGGAGCAGTGGTGCCCCATCTGTTTTCGGGGGGCCTGGGTGACCAGCTCGAGCTCATATCGCTGACGCATCTGGGTGCAGGTGACATAATTTGCTCGACTGAGGATGCCCTGCCAGACAGCAGCTGCGTAATTCCCTCCGTCCCAGCCCGAAATAAACGTTTATACCACCACGACTACGCTAAAATGTTTAACCCTGCGAGGTTATATTCCAAAATCTACTTTCCCCTTATCAGAATTCCTGAAGCCAACCAGACGGGGAACACACAAATTATTTGGTTTTCCCAGATATTTCACAAAAGCACGCATCACAGGCCCATAATACGTCCTTCAAGAGACGTCAAAATTTTATTCACTTTAACGGTGGCTGTTTTTGCACTCATCAGAGTAAAACGTGTATGCTGTAGGGCACTTCTCCAGGAACTTAGAGGTACAGCTTGACAAATTTTTTGAAAGGCCGTCTTCCCACACATAGATTTCGCACTTACGTGTTTTTTGGCCTGAAAACAAAGAAGTGGCACAGTTTAAGTACTCCGTAAAAAGCCCTGGACACTCTCAACCCACAAGCGTCACCGATACGTATATATACTTAATATATATATATATATATATATATATATATATATATATATATATATATATATATATATATATATATAATAAGGGTTGGTAGTCAAGAACACTCAGAAAGCAAAGGGGGGAATGGCGTTACGTCATAGAAAGAAATGAAGAATTTTGTGAGTCAGAAAGAAAGTGGTGAAAAAATATCCGCCGGGTAGAATCTGAACCCACGACCTCCAGAATACCGTTTGGTGCGATAACCACTACGCTGCCGGCGGGGCTTTTTCCCCACCACTTTATCGGGTATTTATGTTAACGTATTTTTTGCTTCCGGCACTTGGGGGTGGTAGCCAGCCCCATTTCCCATATATCACTTTCCCATATATATATATTTATATATATATATATATAGACGTACGGGACGAGGGATTCCGTAAGGACAGATATCAAAGTTGCAGTCCTTATTGCCAGTGCTGTTTGGCGGTTTAACAGTGTTTTATAGTGACGAATGAGATATGATTGCATTTTTTTTTGCAGGAATAAATAATTGAAAATTCAAGTCGAAAAAAAATGCGCCGTTTTTTCCCGCTTCCGGAAAAAACGGTGCATTTTTTCTCGACTTGAATTTTCAATTATTTATTCCTGCAAAAAAAATGCAATCATATCTCATTCGTCACTATAAAACACTGTTAAACCGCCAAACAGCACTGGCAATAAGGACTGCAACTTTGATATATATATATATATATATATATATATATATATATATATATATATATGTATATATTGTGGTGACGTTTATTGACACCTGGGAACGGTCACGTCGTTCAAGTCAGGCAGAGTTCGAGCGGACGTAGGAAACCGGCGCTGAGGTTCGAGCTGTGCGAGGACACACTTCGTCTCCTTTCAAAAGCGCTGCATGGCACATAACCTTATCGGAAAATTGTCACCAACAGGACATGACAGGACATAGCCACTGAAAAGTGTCCATCTGCTAATGTTCAGGTTCTTCGCTACAATCACCCCCGGCGAGTGACGACGACTCATGGTGACGACGGAACCAGCGGATCATAGTAGGGCTTGAGTCGCTGAACATGCACAGTCTCACGGCCGCGGAACCGAAGATCCGATGAGGGCATAACTGGTTCGACGATATAATTCACTGGCGAAGTGTTTTTGATAACACGGTAAGGACCGTGGTATTTCGATGTAAGCTTCGGAGAGAGACCTGGAGTGGAACATGGCACCCAAAGTTAAACAAGGGAGCAGGGAGAAAAATCGCGTGGGGCACTGGACGCATCATGGCGAGATTTCTGTAGCTGCTGGTGTTGAGAAGTGAATGAACGAGCGAACTGGCGGCATTCCTCAGCAAACTGCGAAATCTGGGAAATCGGTGTACACTCGGAGGGATCAGGGTGGTATGGAAGTACCCGTGTCCAGCGTGCAGGTCGGCTCCCGTCCGTAGAGGAGGAAGAACGGTGAAAATCCGGTTGTCGACTGCGTCGCGGTATTGTATGCGTACGTGATGAACGGAAGGACCTGATCCCAGTTTGAATGGTCTGATGAAATATACATAGACAGCATGTCTCCCTGAGTGCGGTTGAATCGTTCGGTTAGGCCGTTGGTTTGCGGGTGGTACGCTGTGGTAGTGCGGTGAACGATGTTACACTGGGCCAAGAGCGCTTTGATGACGTCCGATAAAAATACGCGACCTCTGTCACTCAGCAGCTCTCGGGGCGCTCCGTGTCGAAGGATGAAACGACGGAGGAGGAAGTACGCCACGTCCCGGGCTGTGGCTGCTGAAAGGGCTGCTTGTCTCAGCGTATCGCGTGAGATGATCTACCGCAACGATAATCCAGCGGTGCTCTGTGGAGGTGTACGGCAACGGCCCGTAGAGGTCGATACCCACTCTATCGAAGGGGCGGGCAGGGCCCGGCAGAGGCTGGAGTTCGCTCGTTGTTGATCGCGGGGGAGACTTACGGCGCTGGCAGTCTGTGCAGGAACGAACATATTTTGTGACGAAGGTGTACATGCCTCGCCAGTAAAAGCGAAGGCGAAGTCTTCGGTATGTCTTCAGGACACCTCCGTGGGCACACTGCGCGTCACCGTGGAACGAAGAACAGATGTGCACGCGTAAATGACGAGGGATGACCAGGAGCCATTTGCGACCTTCGGACGAATAGTTTCGGCGGTAAAGGAGTAGTTGGTCACGGACAGAGAAATGGGCAGCTTGGCGACGGAGAGAGCGAGGTGCGGCTGCTGACGATGGACGGGACAAAAATTCCACAATGGAAGCGATCCACGGATCCTTTCGCTGTTCAGCAGCCATGCCGGTGATATCAAGGGGGTCCAGAGTGCACTCCACTGAAAATAAGTCTTCAGCGTCGGATGGTAGAGGAGACCTAGAAAGGGCATCTACGTCTGTGTGCTTGCGGCCGGACCGGTATACCACTCGTATGTCATGCTCTTGCAGCCGGAGGGCCCATCGACCGAGGCGGCCAGACGGATCCTTTAGCGACGAGAGCCAACAAAGGGCGTGGTGGTCCGTCACCACGTCGAATGGGCGCCCGTAGAGGTTAGGGCGAAATTTCGTAATAGCCCAAACGATCGCTAAGCATTCCTTTTCGGTCGCGGAGTAGTTGAATTCGGCTTTTGTAAGGGCACGGCTGGCGTAAGCGACGACGTACTCCTCGAATCCGGTCTTGCGTTGGGCGAGTACTGCGCCCAGGCCCACACCGCTGGCATCGGTATGAATTTCCGTGGGAGCGCCGGGATCAAAATGACGCAGTACCGGTGGGGAAACAAGATGGCGGCGCAACATATTGAAGGCGTCCTCGCAGGCGGGTGACCGATCGCCGATCTCGTTGTTACCACCAAGGAGCTTCGTCAAAGGCGCAATGATGGTGGCGAAATTGCGAACAAAGCGCTGGAAGTAAGAGCAAAGTCCTATAAAGCTGCGAAGTTGTTTCATTGTCGTCGGTTTGAGAAATTCCGCAACGGCGCGAAGTTTTGCTGTGTCAGGAAGGACACCATCTTTTGACACCACGTGGCCTAGAATAGTAAGTTTTCGAGCTGCAAAGCGGCATTTCTTCAAGTTCAACTGCAGGCCGGCTGTGGCAAGGCAGGGTAACACTTGTTCGAGGCGGGTAAGATGCGTCGCAAAATCAGGGGAAAACACGACTATGTCATCTAAGTAACACAAGCATGTTTTCCACTTCAGGCCGCGCAATATGTTGTCCATCATCCTTTCAAAGGTTGCTGGCGCATTGCAAAGCCCGAAGGGCATGACGTTGAATTCGTACAGCCCATCAGGTGTGACAAAGGCTGTTTTGAGACGATCCGCTTCTGCCATAGGAACTTGCCAATAGCCGGACCGTAAATCCAGAGAAGAGAAGAATTCGGCTCCTTGCAAGCAATCGAGGGCGTCATCTATGCGAGGAAGCGGATAGACGTCTTTTCGCGTGATCTTGTTTAGGCGCCGGTAGTCCACGCAGAAGCGAATTGAGCCATCTTTTTTCGTCACAAGTACTACGGGAGAGGCCCAGGGGCTTGTCGAAGGGCGTACAACGTCGCGCTTGAGCATGTCCGCGACGTGCTCATCAATGACTTGGCGCTCAGTGGGCGACACACGGTATGGCCGCTGTCTGAGGGATGCGTGGGAACCGGTGTCAATATGGTGCGAAACACTGGATATGCCCCGCCCAATTCGACGCGTTGGGCATCGAAAGAGTCTCGGAAACAATGCAGAAGGGCCAGAAGCTCGTCTCGTTGCACAGGAGCTAAAGCGTCGTCGTGGGAACGTAAAAAGACATGGGAGTCACAGTTCACACTACGCCCAAGCGCGGCGAGGTGCAGTGATGCAGCGTCCTCGGATGCGTCGACGATGAGATGATCGTCAACTGGCTCGACGTGGCCAAGACATTCACTGCGAACCAAAGTGGCGGGGCATGACGCCGGGTTTGAAACGAGGATTGTACCGAGACCAGAGCGAATTTCAAGGAGCGCGAAAGGTAGCGGCAAACATTTCCGGGCGCTGAAGAGTGGCGACGGCGTAAATAAAACGGTGGTGTCCGACAGACAGTCACAAGACACGGAAACAAGCACTGAGGTGCAGGGAGGAATATTGGTATCATTGGCGGCAATCAATTTGGCGCGACGTTCGGGGATATCGATGTCGTCAAACGGGAAAAGTTCAACCTCAGCGCGAGCACACCGAATGATCGCGTGATGTCGTGACAAAAAGTCCCAACCGAGGATGATATCGTGCGAACGGGAGGCCAAAACGATGAACTGGATGATATAGACATTGTGCTGGATTGTAACTCGGGCGGTGCACGTGGCCAATGGTTTCACGTCTTGAGCATTCGCGGTCCGGAGGGTGAGGCCAGAAAGCGGAGCGGTGACTTTCCTCAAGAAACGACAAAGACTTTCACGTATTACAGACACAGCGGCACCAGTATCGATAAGAGCGCAAGCGAAAACACCTTCTACGGTAACGTCAATCACATTGTTAGGCGAAAACGGAGGACTTGAGTAGTTCGACGTGGGCGCAGTTGTTGCTTCCGGAACTGCGGCCGCTAGTTTCCCTCAGCTGCGGGGTTGGCACGTGGGCGCATCGTGGAAACGGAGCGGCGACGCGGAGAAAAGGAACGGCGGCTTGAAGGCGTCGAGGTCGACTGGTCAGCTGAGTACGAAGGTGGGTTGCGCTAGAAGTAGCGGGAGCGAAAAGAGGTGGAAATCCATAGGCTGGGAACTGGTAGGCGTCAACGGGAGATTGGGGTCGACGGCGACATAAACGTGCCACATGTCCCAGAAGTCTACAAGCAAAACAGATTGGTTGGTTGTCGGGGGTGCGCCATGGATTCGGGGTTCGAGGCGCCATGCGAGGATACGGCGCTGCTGACTGCTCCGCGGGACATACAAAGGAAGGGAATGGTGCCAGCGGCGGTCTTGTGGCGACGGAACCGTAGGTGAGCGGGGCTTCGACGTATTGTTCAATAGGCGACACGACAGGAGGTGCGACCGACGCGGCCACTGGTGAAAGGGTGGATGCCGGCGCAACTGACGGCTGGCGTACGGAAGGAATCGTCTCGGCAACACGCTCTCGGATCACCCGTTGGACCGAGTGACGCAACGTGGAAGGGGGCTGTGGAGCGCATGGAAACAGGGACAGCTGACGCGAAACCTCTTCGCGCACGAACTGCTCGATATGAGGTAGAAGAGCCGAGAGGTCAGGAGGAGCAGCCAATGCCGACAGCGACCCACGTTGCGGTTCTTCCCGCGAAGGGCGTTGGCGGGTGAAAATGCGCTGCTTGCGGAGCTCGTCATAGCTCTGACACCAGTTCACGACGTCGCTAATGGAGGTGCACGTCTTCATTTTCCGTCAAAAGGGCTTACACCGGTACATTGCGGCTCTGTAACGGATCCAGAAAAGGACCCTGATGCCATTAAACAGGATCTGGGCGTTATCGGAGGTTCGGAGCCGTTTCGCAGCGGCGATCTGCAGATTGGGATTGTAGTCGCTCACGCTTCGGAAACTTCTTTGCGTGTGTCGTCATCGGGGATATTGAAAATCACTGCAGTTGCCGTGTTGGCAGCAGCGGAATCATGTGCAACGACTTCATATTGCTGTCCTTCGAACGCGAGGGATTGGATGGCCGAGTATTTTTGCGCGCGTTCTTCTGAGGGGGTAGTTATCAGGAATTAGTTGGACAGGTGTTGGACCCGTATTTCGTCTAACGGGTTCTGCGGGAGGTTGGCTTTTTGAAAAATCGCATCCGTAAGAGAGGCTTGAGCCACTAACCTGGGATCGAGTCCCCCTCACCCTGCGCCGCACCCGCAGCTCACCCGGCAGGAGGCGGCGCTCCTCCGACAACTCCAAGTGGGAGCGACGTGGACCCCGGTGTGGGCCGTGCATGTCACGCCCGAACGATACATCACGGACCAGTGTGCGGTGTGCGGGGCCGCGAGGGCGACCATGACCCACATGATGTGGGAGTGCAACGACGCGGAAGCGGAAACGAACATACTACCGCCCCATCTCGCGCGTGCGGTGCGCGAGACGGACAAGGACGCACAGAAAGCCGCCGCGCAGTTTGCGCTGGCGGCGATCACACGCCAGCAGTTGCGGCCGGCACCCCCCTCCTAGCGAGGGAGTAAGAGCCACCGTGACCTTTTAGCCGGCGAGTAAAGATGTTGTTTCCCCCCCCCCTCTCGGTCGGAGAACGATCTTGATGTCCGTCTCGGGAAGTGGCATGCCGGTGGGTCGCGCCGCGCAGATCGGTCGAGCATCGCGGTTGGTTTTCTGGTTGTTCGAGGTGGGTGCTTAAAAGGAACCATTTCTGGCGTCGAGGTAGGTTCGTTGTCGGCGGCGAATGCCCATCCAGCCGCCTTGGTTGAGCTCGGTGGGATCGATGTTTTCTCCGGCTACGACGACTTCCATAGCCACGGTGGTTGTGGGGAGCTGGGCCTTGCTGCTAAACCTAGCTCCGCCGTGACGAACGAACGAGGTGGGTTTACCACCAGAACAGTGCAGGAATGTCCGAGAAAACGTTTTCCAGTCGTTCCTTACACCTTCTGGCGTCCGCTGGTGCTGGCCTTCGGGGTACAAGACAAGGATTTCGGCTCAACACCCGAAAAATTGCGGAGCTCATGCGGGGCACGTCTGGTCAAGTGGAGTGACTAGAGCGCCCCCCCCCCTCCAGCGGAAAGGAGAGAGGCGGTGGAGGGTCGTTCTTCATCCCCTTCATCAAGTTTTGCAGCACTTCATCAGGAAATTCTGGTCATCGAGGCTTCAGTGGGAAGAGAGTTCACTTCCAGGTTCTTAATTTTCAGCAGCGATATATATGTTAACAGTGCGCGGACATGTGCAATGAGCGGGCAAGATGCCGTCCCGAATGCTGTCGCAGATGGTCTGCGCGGCGGATCACCGCGACGGCGTTGTTTTCAAAGGTATGCGTATAAAACCTTTCTGGCTTTTCAAACGATTTATTATTTGATAAATTCGCGAAATAAAAGCCTTTACTGATTTTGTCAAAAAATTGACGTCATTGTTGACTACCAGCTTGGTCTGCCGAATAGTAAGCATAACCCTTTGGCCAAAGTCTTAGTAAGCGGAATTCTCTTTAATTTCTATTTCCTTAGGTTTAAAAAAGCGTGTTCGTTCGGTTTCTACCTAATTACACGCTTTTTCTTGCGTTTTTGTGGGATTGTATTGGAACCTAGAGCAAATTATACGTTTAAATCTAAGCTAATGACGAAGCTAAGGCACGCGTGCGGCATAATGGAGGCCCGTGACGACACTGACGGCCTTGATATGAGCCGCAAGAGACGATGAGGCAGATGGTTTTCTAGTATGTAAAGTAAAAACCTCTATCCTAGTGCCCGCCTAAACACAATATATACTTTTCGCTGAACGTTTTTGACGACCCGCACTGCTCTCGAAGGCTCGCTCAGCACTACCATAACGTTAGCAGCAGAAATGATTTTAGCCCCGGTTTGCGGTGTGTGCGATCGCCCTGCACTGTGTAATCCCCAGTGAAAAATAGGTTCGGTACCTCTTGGCCAGCCAAGTTGTTCGAACACGATGGCGAAAAGGCGTGGGCCTCGCTCACGTGCCAGACTGATTTTGCCAGTTCCGCTGAGACACGCCATCAGGATACCCTTGCTGCCTGTAGTCTTCGGTGTAGCTACAACTAATAAATGGGTGTATCGCCATCCTGCTATCTACACCTTCGTCTACTAAGGCGCAACAACATTCTTAACCGTTAGTGCCCTGTCTGCACGCGAAGAAACACCGCATCAAAAAGGAAATATAGGAATTGATATTTTGGTGACGCAAATAACGGAACGTACGGTGTTTATTGCAGTATTTCACATTTGTCTACAATTTAGTTGTTCATACGTGATAAAGCCTTACGTAATTTAAAAGAAGCCATTCATATTTCCAATACCTAAGACAAGGATTTTCCGCGCGCTACATGGAACTAGCCTCCACTTCGGTCGACGTTTTCAGCTTCTGTTCTAAAACTCGTTGAGATGTGTGACATCTTTGCCCTATTCGGAAGCGCTTCCCCGGTTGTATTACTTATGTTTCAACGGAAGAAACCTAGTTCGTAGTAGCGGGTTCGCGTCGCCGGGAGCAGCCATCTTGGAACTGAGCGCGTTAGCGTTTGTTGCCGCAACGGTCCGGGGGGGACGTTGTGGTTAGCGATGGGAAAAGGAAAGGAAATTCACTGGGGATATTTTGAGCTCGGCAGGGAGCTCACCTGCATACAACCCAGTGCAGGGGAAGGGAAGTAGAGGGGGAGTGATCGGATAAAGTAAAAGGAGAGAGAAAGAGATAGAGAAAAGTATAAAGAGAGCTGACAGTCCTTGAAAGCTGTCAGTCCGGGCACATCAGTCAATCACTGCACTCCGGGCTACCGCCGCTGCGTAAGCCCGGCCGTCCGTCTCCAGGCGCGACGGTCTGCTAAGCGTGTGCGCCCAGCGGAGCGGGGCCGGACTCTAGTAACGGAAGTTGCAGCGAAACGCACAACGCATATGCAATTTGCGCTCCAGGTGCTTTCGGAGTGAAGCGAGCCGCCAGAAACGGCCAGCTAAACTCTGTTATATGACCATACAATGTAAATAGACTGATTGCAGATGCCCCGAAAAGGAAAAATGGATCGCTTGTCTGCCTGGCAAAAAGATCGAGGCCATACTGGACACTGGAGCACAGGTTACTTTCGTGAAAGAAAGCATCCTGCCACCGCAACTAGTCCAGATGCACGAAACGACCAACTTGACGTCCGCATTTGGGAAAAAGGGTCGTGGCAAAGGTCCCGATGGTGGCGTTGATCACGACGCGAGGCCGGCGCATTTTCGGGCAATAAAGATTCGGTGCCGCTACTTTTCACACTGACGGACAGATTTTTTTCCGATACCGACTGTTTACACACAAAAGAGGCCCTGCAACGTATTACAGCTTAGAGGCGCGATGAGGAGCCTCGTATTGGCAGACGTGAGCAATGATGCGAAACGCAAGGAGGGCGAACTAGGGAGGTTACCAGTGTGATGGCACATAGCCGTAAAGGGGAATATCCCGCGTCTGACGCCAAGAAGCTCCCAAGACAAAGCGGTGGCGGCTGAGGTAGAGGAAGAAGAGGTGTGGCACGAGGCACAGGCAGAGACAGGACGAGCGAGACCAGAACCTGCGTAAGACGCTCGGTCTACGTCCCACAGCGAGGCAAGGCCGTCGCCAGCCTCCGGCACGGTTCTGGGCGTCGCCGCTAAGGCCCTGGGCGTCGTCGAAAGCACGGAGTAGGTCTGCGCTATCATCTACCGGGCTCCGGCGTGCCGAGCGGCGCGTGACCGGGCGCAAGGCGGGATCAAGCCCTTCGACTGACCCGGCTGAGCTTCTCTCCGGCGTGGCAACCTATGAAGTCAACCCATACTACGCAAGCACCACTGCGAGGGCGACGTCGGCACCAGCGAACTCATACGACTGACCGTGAGCGTGTTCTGTTCTCTAGATGTTTATGCGGGGACGTTCGCGGACCTTTTAGTTGTGGGCAGTGGAGCGGGCCACTTGGGTATTCCTTTTAGCTCAATTCTCGTCTGACGTTTTGTGTGTAACCTTTCGTCGTTGATTCAAATCTCTGTCCTGTGACGGCTGTAAATATAGTGTCTCCTCCTCGTATGCACAAGGAGCATTCCATTTCCGCCGCGCGATCCGGCACAATCATTACAATGAGATTATCAGCACGACGCAGGCGGACGCGGTTGGGTTGCAATGGGTGAGGTTACAACTCTGGCAAAGGATATTTAGAACCGGGAAAGTGAGGCGCCGTGAAGTGAAACAGATCATGAGGGAAACGGCGAGAAGAGCTCTTCGAAGTCTCTGGCAGAGTAACAGAGTGATGCGACACTTCCCGCCGCCTGGGAAAATCCGAAACGCAGAAAGGGATGCATGGTCGTGAAAGACGGCATTCGTTACCAGCCAGACAAACTGCTGGAGCAAATTCGGATGTAGCAGGTGGTATAGGAGAATTGGAGAAGCGACGTACTAATAATGGTTCACAAGACGAACTGGCCTGGCCATCTAGCTTTTCGTAAAATGAAGACCCACTTAAAACACAGTTTCTTTCGGTCGGCCATCGAAGAAAACGTAAGGCTCTAATGGGCTATCTCAACGCATGTCAGACAGGATCCGACTGGTTTACTCTCAACTGACTCCCGATCGAACGGCTTGCGAGGCCCATGTACCCGTTTGAGACGGGGCATCGAAGTCATTGGCCCGCTGCAGCCACTGGCAGGTACACAGCACAAGTATGCGATGTGGGTGATATATATGGGCACGATGGTCCGAGATATCATGCCTTAGTTCTTCCAGTGCCATGGTGCACTTGAGACGCCGTACTGAAGGTGTTTATCAGCACAGGGATATCCGATTCGATAGCGTCCGATTGTGGTACTAACTTAACGGCTGAGTGAACGCAAGTGTTTGAAAAGATTGGGCAGCTTCTCGCGGATTTCCAGCCTGGGTCACCCGGAGAGCAACGGCATGGTAGAGAAGTATATCGGTGGAACAGGAAAATTAAGAATATAATGTACCACACCATCCAAAGAAAAGGTAGGCTAGAATAAGGTATTTCCCTATCTTTTTCGGGCATATCGTGAAGTCAGACACCTTACGACGGGGGTTTCGCCATTACAAATGATGTAACATATACCACCAAGTGGACCGCTGGTTGTGGTTTCTCTCGCTTTGACCTGGGCCAATCCCTCTCCGTTTACATGACAGAACAAAAATACCGTCTAAAGGTTGGGCGCTGCTGATGGTTGACGACGAGAGACCAAGCAAGATGTCCCCAAAGTGGAAGAGGCCTGCCAGGGTAACCGACAGATAGGGGTAGATTTCTTACTCTCTTGACATGGTGGAGGGGAACCGACGACTAGTACACGTAAACAAACTGCGACGATACAACCTAGAGTAATGGCGATAAGCGTCGCTTGCGGGGGGGTTTAGACGTTCGCGGAGGGGCAGTGCGCACCCCGATTAGAGAAAGCAGACGCCGGGGACATGTCCTTGTTCAGGAGCTTGTTAGGTCATCTCGAGGTGACCAGGCGTACTCAGATCTTCAAGGCGTCTGCGGAGCACATGGATTTGTTTGAGGACAATAGGAGTAGCAAGGGTGCACCAACCCCACTAACTGTGACAGGAGCGCTTCACGCCGAAACCGCGCTAACCGCATCGCGCTCTATTTTTAGGATGGTGGTAAGTAGGGTCACAATTGAACGAATTGCTAGACAGGGATTTAATTTTCTCCTGCGACAGTCCCCACGCGAATTCTCTCGTCGGCATGGCAAAAAAAGGATCGGCCAAGGTATGCGTTAATTATTGCATACTCGATGCAAGAACGGTGCCAGACGCGTTTGCGATGGCACTGCAGCAGGCGCTTGTGATGAAAGTAGGGCAGACCAACTAGAGGTTACTGGAACGTGCCACTAGCGCCTTCGGCTCACTTAGTGACGGACTGCACATTTCATTAGGGGCAGACTGCCTCTGAAGAGATGCCTTTGGTCCTGAAAATTGCAGCGTAGACGTTTCAGAGGGACAAGGACAAGCTACTTCACCCGCCCCCTGATGACGCATTTACGTATCTGAACTAAATAGCCGTTTTCAGTGATCGCCCTGAGCGTGGATATACCGCATTTAAAATGGCCATGAAGACAAACTACAGTTTGTTTTATTCATAGCTTGCGTTTTTTATAGTGCCTCCGGCGCTTTTCCGGAAGCAAGCGATGGTTCATTCACTAAAAAATTGATTACTTTAAATTTGTTTGTCCCGCCAAATCGGAAGTTTATGTGACGTCTGCAATGGCGTCACAACAGGAGGTGTTCAGGCGAAACCTGGTACACCAGTAGTCTCTGCGGCCGACTGCGGAGCCTCGTGTAGCGCCAGTCCTCCTAAAAGGCGACACCATACCGCTCCGAGCCGTTTCCTGCTTCGCTTTGTTTTTGACTGTATTGTCGCTTGCCCTGTTTTTCTTAAGGTAGAAAATAATTGTTTCGCGAACCATTGAATTCCTTAGAAAAATATTGGGACGTAAAACACCACCTCGTACGCCAATCGGCCAGTGTTGTCGGAGACAACCGCAAAGTGCCGCACTGCTGTGCAGCTAAAACATGCGCAGTGCCAGCAGCAGTACGCATCGGTATTCCTGTGGTTACATGCATCCTTTCGTAACTTCTACTGTTTACCCCACCACTATTGCCATAAAAAGTATGTGCCCTAAATGTAAGCGCAAATAGTTCGTTTGGCAAGCTTAATAGCCCTGCGTAATTTGCGTTTGCTTTTACCGGCCTTAGTGAATCGGAGAGCTGGGCATATGACATCACAGGTTCTGTTGCGGGAAGTGAGCTAGTGGGTCCTGTGGCCTTCCTTTTTCTTAATTGTATAGCTTATTTGAGTGATGTTTACGTTGAAAGTTGTGAGAGTTTATTTCTAACGAGGCAATCTTTCTGATGAACCAAGCTACTGTTTTGTCTGCAAGGCCTTTTTAAGGGCTGTATTTGCGGCCTTAGACCAGGCTAGGTTAAAGGTAAAACTGGCGATGTGCCAGGTCGCTCTAGGATCTATACGCTACCTAGGGCACATTGTAGGGTCGGAAACACATGTGCCGGATCCGGATAAGTTTGCTGCATTACGAGAGCTGATACAGCCGGCACCAAAGAGGCCGCTTTGCAGCGTCCTCGGACGGGGCGGCTGCTATCTGGGTTACGTACCCGAATCGGCAGATATGGCAAGGCTCTTTATGCATCTGACAGTGAAGGTAACTTTAAACAAGATTCCGTGGTCGGCTAAAGCTTCGACCCGTTCAAGACACTCAAAGAGGCCCCTTTCGAAGCAAGAGCGCTGGAAACACCGTAGCCACAAGCGCCATTTTTGTCGCCTACCGACGCCTCTGCTGTTGCGGCATTTGGCTGTTTCTTCCAGCGCGCCGAGGAAGGCTCCGCACGCCACATAGCGTTTGGAGCCTTGCTCGCCAAAGGTACGGTGATCTCCGACCACAACCTACTTTCTTTCACGAAATTGTTTATGCCGCAGAGGGCGAAGTTAACTCTTTCGGCACCTGCGCTCCAGTGCTCTCATGTTATCACAGAACGCTGAAAGCGTAACTTCCAATTAAACGCAGACGCTTTCACCAGAGCGCCTAACGCATCTTGGGAAGCGGGTGACGATTTATGCGGCCCCGCAGAGGACAAAAATGGCCCACTTAGAGATCAGAAATGGCTCACACAGCGTCAAAAAATGCCGTGAACGTACAGCCACGATCACAAGTTTACCGACCAGGGAAGTGGCGGTTTTGTTATTTCTGTTCCTATAGCAGCCCGACAAACTGTCGAATGCATGCGAGATGCTGTATAAGTACGGAACTAATGAAAACTACTGCACATAGTACTACGAGCTGCCGTGCGGCACAATAAAACGCAGTTGCTGTTTTCGTGGTCTGTAAACTTCTGCCCTTGGGTTTACGCACTTTCGTAGCACGCACCAGCGTACAAAAGCTCATCGTGCGTGATTTTGACTGCTGTGTGTGTGTGCGCGTGTGTGTGTGCGCGCGTGCGTGCGAATGAGCGTGCGTTCGCGCGCGTGTGTGCGCGTGCGTGTGTGCGCGTGTGTGTGTGGGCGTGTGCCTGCGTGTGTGTGTGTGCATGTGTGAGTGTGTGCGTGTGTGTTTGTGTGCGTTTGTGTGTGCGTGTGTGCGTGCGTGCGTGTGTGCGTGTTTTTCCACACGGTTGCCGCGCAAACAGTATTCCCGTGGAAATGTGGCTCGGTCGCTTCGGGAGGTGACCTTGTGGTGTTCAATTGGGTTAATCCAACTTGTGCATTTCTGTTTGCTTTCGGGATGCTGTTGCGCTATTGTCGCGCATGTGCTGGGATCTCCATAAGACGCGTTTGGGCCCTTACGTGTGTTCGAGGAAGGGTGTTTAAAGGTGAGGTGCTGTCCGATAACGTGTGCTACGTCGCATGCCCGGGCAGGTGTCAGGACAGTGGCCTTGTGTTCATAGAACACCCCCCCCCCTCCTCCTTGTGTCCTGTTGTTTCTGCCCCTTAGGGCAGAAACAACAGGACACAAGGAGGAACCGCGTGAAGGGTGCAGGGACACAGGACACAGGACACACAGGGAACCGCGTGAAGGGTGCGTCCAGCACTGTGAAGTCCGTAGTAACTGTTGGGCTTTGAGAACCCGCGCGGTTGCCCGAGGTCACCACAACGGGCTGCCTGCACGGCTCTGTGAAGGTGCCGTAGGTAGCCCGTACTGGCACAAGAAGTTTCTTTCCCGGAACGGGCCTGGGCGCGAGGTGACGACAAAGCTCGGGGGGAGAGAAAATTGAATAGCATGTGACTTTTTTGCGGTTGCGAAGGGGAAATGTTTTGGCAGTGTCCGTTGGGTCGTGGGCTCAACCCTGGTATAAATACAACAGTTTTCCTTTCCTTCTCAACCACTCGTTTTCGTTACCACTTCCGGAGACCTACATCAGAGCGCAGCGCAGGGCAAGTAGTATCAACTCCAACCATCATTAAAATCCGCCTTTGGCGGAGGCGGAGGACAATCGGACCATTAATCCGACAAAGAAGAGAGCACACACTACCCTAACTGCCCAAGTGCTGCAACGCTCACACACAGCGCAGAATGTCTTAAGCCTCTGTGGCACGTGTACTGCACCAGCTGAAAACATTTGCAACGTAACATCACCATGACTAAAAAATTGTACGGCCTTAATCAATGCATTCGTTTACCTTTTACGGGCTAGTCGACCGCCGTAAAAAGAAGTTTGAAAAAGTACCCATATAGCACTACTGTGGTCTTCAGAGTCAATAACTTCTTTTTACCAACAACCGCTGTTTAGCAGTGCTTTTATTGTACATCGATTTGGTTTCAGCACAAATGCAACTTCCATTGGAGCACTAGACAAGCAGGCGCCTGTAAACTTTGCTAGAAGAAGCCGCACAGTTAAAAGGCACTTTTGTCTACCGCAAGGTTTTGTCTATCGCAAGTTTTTTTTTTTTTTTGTCTACCGCAAATCGTTTATTGCAATATTCTAGCTAAAGTGTCCGAGTTTACAAAACATGGCCCCTGGAGAATGTGCTGGACCGCCAGGCAAAAGCGTAAATCGATTATTGTAAAAAAATAGAAGCAAATGCCACAACGAGCGGGTGAAAGCGACATCAGATATACACGAACCAGTGGAGCAAACAAGCCCGGATAGCCGGTCGGGGGCCCTGGGGGAGACGTGGTACAGACACAAAGCTGCACTCCAAGAAGCCCGTGCCACTGAGCCTAACCCGTAAAGCCTTAACCACATGCGCACGAAATCACGCGTAGCGCAAGCGTCCGCCGTTTGGCAGCGGACACGCCGGAGAGGGCGAGTAACCGCATGAGGCCAGCGCAGTCACGCGCCAGCCGCTGCGTCGGCGTGCGCTGCTGGACACGTTTGTATTAACCATGCCATTCTGTGGAAGTCATTTGTGAGCAGTTATTGCCCATTGTTGAACTACAGTTATCAATACCCCAGCTTTACCAAAAAACCACTTGGCAGTCTTTATTCATTGCTAAGTAGGTTTGCGGGCAAATATTGAAATGCTGCGAAATGTATTTCAAGTCATTGCTGTCAAACCTAAACAAAATAAGAAAGAATGATGAACGAAGACGCACTTCCCACAACGTCTTTACTTTCTACTTTATTTACATTTGTTACATACTTGCTGCAGCTTCATAAGATCAAAGTGTAAGCAAAACAAATTTTAGCGCTTCCTTTACACTGAGATTACGGTCGAACGACATTGTAGGTTAAAAGGCAAGGTACCTTGGCACCCTTTGTTTACCCTGCAAAAAAAGCTGGTC
The DNA here is from genome assembly GCA_013339765.2 of Haemaphysalis longicornis. Taxonomy (NCBI): domain Eukaryota; kingdom Metazoa; phylum Arthropoda; class Arachnida; order Ixodida; family Ixodidae; genus Haemaphysalis; species Haemaphysalis longicornis. The sequence continues at coordinate 348,178,972 of CM023448.1, read as the reverse complement.
AAACTCTCGCCGCCCAAACAAAACCTCAGAGGTTTGCGGAGATTTCAACCATGGACTTTCAAAAGAAAGCCCAGCAGCCAAGCGCTTAACCGCACGACCACGCTGGAAGTGGAGGCGGGTGCTAAGAATTCAGTACCCTAACTGAAGCTGCTAAGGAGCATGTCGGGTTTGATTTGTTTTGGTAATATTTCAGAGGTTTGTGCAGTGGTAACACTTGTTTCTTACGCACCGATGTTGGAGCCGAGGACAATTATGCTAGTACTACAAGCGATGTAACCACAGCTCCCTTATTTGAGTCAAGAAAAGCTATCGCACATCGTCAGTCTCCCTTACATAAGCCACGGCATCGACGGATGCAATGAAATGCGGCGCTAGTATTTTGGCGGTAATACTTCTTGCTCCTTCCACACCGATCGTGTACGCATGCCCCTTCATGCCAATAACACAAGCGATATAGCCGGAGCTTTCTTACGTAAGTCACAAAAAGCCAATGCAAATCCCCGATCTCGCCTACGGAAACCAAACTAGCCACAAATGTACCGGAGCTTTCGAACCGAAATAGCTTGCAACTTGTCTCAAGGCAACCGATTACCATAAGCTAAAGAGAAGCTGATTGTTTTCTTTTAAAAGGGATGACCTCAAACAACGGGAAGGACGAAAAACCCGGCAGCTGCCATCCGCTTTCCGATGCTTTCTTGCGCTGCGTCGACGCCGATATCTGGCGGGCTAAGACATCGGCACTGCTGGCGTGGCAGCTCGCGTCGGCCACGCCAGCCACGGCAACACGCGGAACGTACCGGGCATGTGGTTGGGCCTTATTACAGCCCCGTAGCGGCCGGGTGGGCGAACGGGAGCCGCAGCACTGCCATTTCCCCTTGACAGCGGCTTGCGCCGCACGCTGCCACATGCAGCTTGGATGGCTGCGGTACTGTCTTTAATTCCACAGTTATTTAAATGAAACACCGATATTGTATACGGTATGTGCGTAAATAACAGGATCAAAAAGACATTTTGTCTCAAGAACTCTCTAACTCATAAAACAATTATCTGCCTTATACTGGACAAATCGTCACATGGCGACGTACAGAACCTTTAGTCTAGCCTGTTCCTCATTCTGGCGCCACGAATAAGGCTTGCCGAACAAACGTATGCATGCCTTATCTCGCATCACTAGCGACTTGTTTTCAGCGACCATAATTATGATTTAAATTGGTGTGAATATTTATAAAGGAACGACATCTTGGGTCTCCTGGTGGCGAAGAATAATCTCGTAGACAACGTGCTCCTAGCTGGTCGCCGAAAACTTCACTTCCTAAGAAAAATATTCTTGAAACTTCCCCATATCACTCTTCGATAACGTCTTTATTATACCTACTTGATTATAAAATTATTCACTAGTAATAATTTCGAAACTCACCCAACGGAAACCATTCTACATCAAAAACGGCGCAATCGTTTTCCTTGTCAACATAAGTAAGGGTGAGTATTCTCCACGGTGTGGCTGCAAGAGAAAGAATATTGACAGCATAATCCCTTGAAGTGTCTGCATTCGGTTAGGATAATTTAATTAGGATAATAGATAACTAGGGTAATAGGTTAGGCCATGTTGGTATTTGGTCACTCGCTCCTCCCACGTCGTGCGCGTTTGTGCAGTGTGCAAGCTGTGGTATGAGCTGTGTCTAAACCAATCAATCTCAGCCTAGCGTCTGCGACCGCACCATCCTCCCGCTAATTTCGTCTAAAGCCACTTTAGAAGCAAAACTACCATGCTGTTCCCTAGACATCTGTTGATATCTTTTTCGTACTTTGCAAACAGTCGCGAAGCTGGCTGAATTCGTCGTTTGCGATGAGGTGGCCTTACACAGGAAACGTACTAACCATACGGAATAAGCCATGCGGGCACCCCATTGTTTTATATTGCAAGTATGCTCCACCTTAGCTGTTGGTTGTAAATAAATATTTAAGGAAACAAAACACTTCCTTTATTCATCATAACGTAAAGGCCTATGAAGAATTCGCTAAAAAGAGAAAAAAATTATAAGCTTAAATAGACGTGTTCGAATTTCTGTTTACCCCTTTGTTATTTCATGTTTTTCTTTCTTGTGTGTTGTCCTCTTAGACCTGGTTGCCTGTTTTAATCGCTGGAGTGGTTGTCATCATTACTGTTACATTGTTTTTGTATTTATTCATTCCTGTTTGGTTGGTTTAATTTTGCAGACTGTAAATATGTATGCAGTGCATCGGTGGTATAGGTGCATGGACTGTGATATTTATTGATCCTCTTCCACTGTTGTGCATTGTTTTGCTATATTGTGCGCACATATTTATTTTTGCTTGATTTGTGCGGTTTGCTGGCAGTTGTTGTGGTGACGCGGTTAGTTATTTATTTACACAATACTGCACGAGTGAATGTGAAGCAGGGCTGATAAAAGCATGTTCTGAACATTGAAACAAAACGCGCAGGTTAAGTTTAACATCTCATCAAAGATTATAGCTACAACAGGAGAAAAAGGGAGGATTACACTAAAGGTAAAATACAGGGGGAAAATAAGTGGCGTGCTTTTTGAAGTAACCAAACAGCATTATAGAACAATTCAAAGAATGAACTAGAAAATTGTCGTGACTTCGGTAAATTCACAGGCGTGTCAATGCAATGAGGTCTGAAAAAATTGGATTATGCCTTTCTCCTCCGCTGTCTTTTTCATATTTTAAGATTAATGTATATGTCTTTGGGGTAGGTGCGATATCTCATTGATGTTTCTACCATTTGTCGTCAATGCTAACCGCCTGGATGTTACAGCATCTATTGGAGAGATTTGCACGCCGGAGTTAAACTTCATCAAGGGAATTTTGTTACGCCCAGAAGCAATATGTAGGAGAGAAGAAAAGGAGAGGAAAAAGGCACTGGATTTATGCGCGCTACAGAAAACATCGCGAGCTACGCGATTGTTTGATCCGCCTTGTCACCGGATACAAGCGCAGTAATCTCAACAAGGATGACGATGTGCCCTGCTCCAGAACACCTATCAGGTGCCTGCAGTGATGTGTTGACTTGGCTGCAGGCATGTCGCGCATACATCAAATGGGGTTCACAGGGATATCGAGGATCCTCACAAATGTAGGCTCCCTAAAAGCTACCATGACTCGGCAATTGCGACGGGTGTACTGCGAGCAACGAGCGGTTTTTATAGTATGTTATAGGAACTAGAGTGCACAAACATGTTTTTCCGGTTTTACAAACAGCGTAAGCAACCCTCCAGCTTCCCAATCCTCCTACATAAACACAAATCCCATTATTGTCGAAGCCATCTGAACCCGCGTTACCTCAATGTAAAGGAGCGAACGCTGGTGGTTCAAGATGGCGTCCCAACTACATTCGCGGCCTTCAGAACCGGTGTTAGGCAACCATAGTGAAAATTCTCGTCAGCCTGAAAGGCGAACGCACGGAGCAGTGCACACGTAGGCCCTCTAAATGCGGCTCCATCGAATTGGCCTCAGAAAACCTCCACGGGGCTTATCGTGCGAGGATTGTTCGGTGGAAGAACTTCGAGTGTGGTTCCTAGCTCTTTCAGTCTCACGCGGCGAGATGTAATCTGCTGGAGGCCTTTGCTTATCAGTTATGCCTGTGCATTCTGGTAGCAATGATCTGTTGAATATAGCGCTGCATTTTGTCGGTACATTTAATAAAGATGGTGAATGAGCATTCCCTCAGCCTCAGTCCTGATTGCTCATTCCGCTTGAATGAGGGTTAGATGTGGCGACTCAGTTGGAGAGGGTGCTGCACGAGGGGTGCGGGATATTAGCACAGAGCATTGTGTGCGGGGATGCTTTTTAGGAAAGAAAGATTTGGTGGTGTATAAAGCGGTTGCTCAAGTTGGGTAGGAAATTTTGTTACAACGCCATACAGAAGGAAACGATTTAGCGTTTAAAAAGTGTGTTTTCCTCTTGTGGCCCCGTAATTGTTCGTGCCGTATCATCCTGACCTCTCCAACCTGCAACTCCCTAGCTCTCCTTGAATTGTGACGAATTTTGGCAGGACTCCTAAGCTGTATGTTTCATATGTCTATCGGGTGCTCCTCCGTACTCAGATGGGGTTTGATTCCCTGACTTTCGGGTGGCAGACCAAGTCAGCTGGCTCGATATACAGTCTGCCGAAAACACGGGGGACAGGGTTCGGCAGCTTCGGATGCGTTCGCCCACAGAGGCCGCAGCAAGGGTTTCAGTCATAGGGGTGAAAGCTTACATTTTGGGTTGGCCGAGACATACGGCCTCATTTCGCCGATTGTCCGTCGGCTCGAAGGTGGTGCAGTGTGACCTTGTACGCTTATATAGGTATCCCCGAGTCAGGACCCGGTGGACGTAAAAATAGAAAGTTACTTTTCTCCATTTACAAGAACTCAGTACGGCGGTTGAGCCTCTTAGTCTCCAAAGCATGATGACATAGTTTCCCACGGCCGGGATGACTGCCTAGACGTCCTCGCCTAATCAGTCGGCGCAGATGTTGTACTCTTATGAGCAATATGAAAAGGAACGCAGGAACGCGTAGACAACACCCTCACACCCCGCTATGAGTGATATGCAGTGGCCGCCGTCGGGAACGAAGTGGAAAGGGGGACGCTGTTCTAAGAACGGTCCCCATTCCCGCCGTGCGTCTTATCGGCTGTCCGATGGTGCGATTATCGGCGAAATGACATAGGCTGCTGCTTTGTAGGAATGCCAGAGCAGTGGGAGTGCCAACAGTTAGTGGAAGAGCGCCCTCCTTTCACCCTTTGTTTTTTCACAGCGCCATCCGAGTATCGCTCCGAGTCTGTTTCGAGGCTGTTTCCACGCATTCCCCTGTTACCTTTCATATTGCTCATTTTAGTAGATTATCTTTCTGCAGGAGTTGTTTCGACCAACGTGGTCAAGTGCAACTTCGCGGTCTTTGCATTCAATATTAATTTTGTGGATCCTTTTGAGAGTGTTTTCAGCTGTCAAAATAGGGCACTTACAACGAAAGCATTCTGCGTGGCTCCAGAGCGCGGTTGGGATAAGGAGGGGGTCGTTGGCAGTGCAGCTTTGCAAGCCGCAGATGTTTGAAGGGGAAATCGAATTGATTCTATAAAGATGAACAGCATCTTCAGGACAGATGACAATTTTCACATAGTGTTAAGGCAGTGGAACTGCCCCGGCTGACGCCGCCTTGGTAGCGGCGTTGAGGTACGGTCAGCTGTAGAGTTACGGAGGCTGGACGAGCCATGTACATCGATTCAAGGACTCCAAACGTTCTAATCCCTTGTGCTCGGAGTAGCGCTTGCGTAGCACTTAAGAGAAACGGCGGAGTCACCGGGAGGGGGAAGTTTCTCAGGCGTGCGCTTTGGGGCGCGTGGTAATATGGGATGACCAAGATGTCCAAGATCCGATCGCTCGGCCTGCTTGAACCATCTGTGAATTTTCGCTAATTGCGCCGGTTTATCAACTCGGGTCTTAATGAAAGCGCACTGATCAGATGTATGAACCTACGTGGACCCCCGGATAGCCAATTCTGAGGTAGGGGATCGTTCTTTGGCAATTAAACTCAATTTTGTTACCCACAAGGACCGCCAACCGGCCTCGTCCTCGGTCGAGGAAAGCCGTATGGCTAGCCTAGGGCCGCATCGAGCCGCAGGTAATTACCAACCAATAGTTAATTTTGCAAGCCACCACTGATACAGTATATCGACCTTTATGAGAGTTGAGGTCGTTGGCGAAGACATTTCGCCGGATAAGGTCACGAGAGCGCAGAGGTAAAAAACCGCTGGCGAGACGTTGAAGCAAAACGGTGTCGGGAAGCATAGCCGAACGCTCAGAAACCACGCAAGCCAAGATGGCGCCGAAGCCGCAGCTGACAACAGCAACAGCCGTGGCGATGACCTGGATGGCGCCACCGGCAAGAGCCAATGTCATAGGACGAAGAGAGTAAAGCAGGGCCAGCTGCTCAAGGGGGCGAGAATGCCAGATCTGCCACGCGAAGACATGAAAATTGTAGTGCGGCTACGCGGCGGGTTCCGAGTGAGCGATGTAGCCCGGGTTTAAATCAGCTGAACCAATACTGCAGCGGCGCAATTCTACGCAATTGCAGCAAGGGAAGACAATATTTCTCCAAACTGTGAGCATAACATACACGTAATCATTGTGACTACCTCGAAGAGAGAGGACGCTAGAGAACGCCATGGTGGAACGCATCGACATTCGAGGGGTGTCCCACGTGGTGAGCGCTTACGAATCGGCGCCCCACGGAACAGTTGAAGGAGTGATATGGGGCATCCCGCTAGAGGACACTGCCCAATAAATTCAAGACGTAGTGTTGCAAAAGCACAACCCCACGGCATTGCCGTTGAACCGGATTGGCAAGACCAGGACCATGGTGAACGCCTTCCATGTTCCCAAGGTTCGGAACTACGTGCGTTACGGGAACCTGCTGGTTGAATGCTCGCTATACCGCAAGTAGATCGACGTCTGCCACTAGAGCGTCCGCGTCGGACACCGAATGGACGTGTGCCACAATACCTAAAATCACATCAGCCGGGGTGCCGCATCGTCAACCCACACGAAAAGCCCGCATGCGTGCCCAAGTCCGGGCTGTGCGGCGACAAGCGTCTCCCGGCCGACCAGGCCTGTAAGGCAAGATTGTACCGCAAGACCGTACGTGGTGGGCCACTAGCGCCGGACGCTGCGCTGAGCGAACAACGACCGCAACCAAGAGAAAAGAGCTCCTACAGGGCGACGCACACACAGCACACGTCTTCGCGGAGCCGTTCGAGAACGCCGGCCCGCAAGGGCAGCCACCAAACCCGCCGACGATCGAGATCCCGTTCACGGAGAGGCCCGAACCGGGCCGGCCGGACGACATCGGCGGGACTCAAGGGCAGCCGCCGCTGGGAGACGAAGGGGAAAGGAGGCAGTCGAGGCTCACACGGAAGACGCCACGGGTCGTGTTCGAGGTTCCGGACCAGATTGAGAGCCCAGGCCGAGTCCAACCGACGAGGGATACTCTCCCAGAAAAAGGTGAGCTGGACCGACAGGTCTTCCGTCGCTCTTAGCACCTACAGAGATGTTCAACCCCGCAACCCTTCCACACCCTCCCTCTAACCAAAACACCGCAACATGTCAAGAGTGCAGCGAATGTACACAACTTTAAAGACTTATGGAAAGGCAAAACGCCTTGATTCATGAACAGAACGTGCAGATCAGAGCACTCATGAGTAAAATAGATGCTCTAGCTAGCGGTAGCTCAGCGATTAAAGTAACCAAAACGAGCAAGGTGCCAAAGGACGCCAACGAGAAACGCAAGGTGCCGTAGAAGGACCCCCCCTCGCCCCGCCCAGAACGAAGAGGAGAGGCGCAGCTTACACAGCAAACATCAAATGATAAAAAAAGATGGAGCGATGGACGCCGAAGCCACTATTGACCGCCAGACAACAGCAGTGGCGTCACAGCCGTCACAGCAACTGCAGCAACCACCGCAAAGGGACGAACTGGCAGGGATACTCGCAGCCATCAATCAAATCAACGAGAAGTTCGGCTATATGAATGTCAGGCTGGAGGCCTTAACAGGTCATGTAAAGGTCCTGTCAGTCAAGCACGAACGACTAGCGGCGAAGGTGGCAATGATAACCGTGAAGAACAGGTTCTCAGCGCTAAAGAAGGAACGCGGCAATAAAATCAAGGAGTCGATCACGTACAGGCGCGGTCTCATCGAAACGTCAGAACATGACGATGACGCCAAACAGGAATAAGCACACCGGCGGGGGGTGGAGGGGTTAACAACAACCCTTTACCAAGGGAATTGTAGGGGCATTCGTAGCAAATGTGGCCGAGGTACAACTTCACATAGATGGGCTCGACAAGAAACCGGGCTTGAAAGCAATGCTTTAGACGCACGGCAGACCCAGACTACCAGGATACTTCCTCTACAAAGGCCCGACGGAAGGTGAGACAGCGATACTGGTGCGTAACAACGTGGCAGCCGCCCAGCACCTTACGGCGCTTTTGGTCTGCGAACACACGCTGGTAGAAGTTCACACAAGGACGATTGGCAGCGCCGGAAACCTGTTTGTCATGAGCGCAAACTGCAGGCCGTCACAAGGCCAGTACGACTTTGAAAAAACCGCGAGCCAGGCGCAGAGGTTGGCAGGGAACAGGCCAGTCCAGGTCTTCGGTGTCTTCAACTCCCCTCACACTACAGGGGGAATAAATACCAATTTGAACGAGGCAAAACTGTAGCAAAGGAAATGGAGGACCAACAAATGGCGCTCGTTAACGACCCAGGCGTCGTGACCCGAAAGACAAACAGCGTAAACAGGGACTCGACACCGGACCTGTCATGCATGGCGGGCTCCCTAGAAGTGGCCTGGCGGAACGAAAACGTAGACCTGGGTTCCGATCACAGCATCATAAACATAACGATCAAGGGACCAAGGCTCCGGGCGGCCCTCGGTAAAGCCCGGATCACCAAATGGGACTGAATGCGGAAGCAGGCGAACGAAGAAAATGAGACCTCCGTTGAAAACGCGGAGGACGGCAGACACCAAATGTACACAGAATAGGCGCGAGAGCAAAAGACAGCACTTGATAGATTTACTCAAGTCGTGACAAAGGTGCAGAAGGCCTTTCGCTACACCAAGCTAGCCCACATGTGGACGGCGCGGAGCACGCTCGAGCGAAGATGGAAGCGTCAATGTCGAAACAAGAAGCTGGTCAAACGCATCGTGATACTTGACAAACAGATCGCTGAATACTCAAACAGGCTGTGCCGAGAGCACTCGATGAGTACGTTCGACGGTCTGCAGGGCAAGCTGTCGGTGCGCAAAACCGGGTACCTTGATAAGACACCTGATCAACCCACTGAGCAGCAAGACTGCAACCATACGAAACCTCAGCAAAGTTCTGAACACTTACGACGGCAACAGTCAAAGGCTCATTGTATTCTTCAAGGCGAAATACCTCAAGACGGAGTGAGGACGGTCGTCGATACCGTAGGAGTACGGCAGACCTGAAAATCCAGCATTCTACGATCCGTTCACCGTCACGGAGTTGTTAACCGCCATAGAGGAAATCAATAAGAAGAGCGCACCGGGAACAGACGCCATTACATAAAAGCTGCTCAGCAACATGAGCGATGCGGCGGCACGAGGGCTTCTGGGTCACTTCTGCAGAACCTGGGAAAGCTCGATGTTGCCCGCAGAATGGTAAGAGGCCGAGGTACGGTTCATAACTAAACCCGGTAAACCTCTGACGATCGAGAACATGCGCCCGTTCTCGCTCAAGTCCTGCCTGGCCAAGGTCATGAAGCGCATGGTTCTCAGAAGTCTTCAAGCACAGCTGGACGAGACGAGTCAGATGCCAGCGATTACGTACGGATTCCGCCATCACCTGAACACCAAAGACATGCTGATGAAGTGATCAAGACAGCAATGAGGCCCGCGCCCGGGGGGATACTAGCTCTGAACCTCAAGGGGGCCTTCGAAAACGTGTGACACGCCAGCGTCTCGAGAACCTGCGTCAGACGGGGTGTGGCCGTAGGACCTACGGCTACGTTAAAGACTTTCTAATCAAGAGAATGGCGACCATCCGGATAGGGGAGGAATGGTTGGAGCCTGTGGAGCTGGGAGACAGAGGTACCCAACCGGGGTCGGTCCTCGCAACGTGGAGGGACATAATTAGGACCAATCCTCTCCCCGTAACATGCATCCGGAGAGCGACGATGAGAAATACTCTGCGCGTGCCAACGCACTTGCTAGAAAGTTGAAAGGGACCATGAGGTTCTCTACGCGGAATCCTCGCTCCCAAAGTACGGTACCAGAGAAACAGTGGTCGTCACCATCAACAATACGCTGGTCACCGGTGCGTCGATACCGACAACGAATCCTGCCGAAGCCGAAGTGGCCATGACCCTCGCACTCGCACAACCGGGAGTGAGGGCCGTAGTCACAGACTCGCCTACGCAATCTACTGCAAGGGGAAGACCTCTCCCGCGCCACTAACGATTCTCGCCAAACGCAAGTTACCGGAATGGGCCATCGAGCTTAGGTGGGTCCCGGCTTACTCGCAGGTGGAATGCAACGCACTCACCGTCCACTATGGCCGAGAACTGTCAATTCAGTCCGAGGACGAAGCAGAGCTACCGCCCCCCATGGCGAGTTACAAAGGCCTCATGCAAATGTACAGAAGCGGCAAATGTACGCTCCCCCGTCCGCATCCGCAACTTAGCCGAAGGCAGCTAACGATCGTGCGACTCCCAAAGGCGGAATCGCCAGCGCATCCCGTGCTCTTCACAGGATGTTCCCAGCAGAGCTTGACACTTCATGCCCGTTTTGCAGATGATTGGAAGTCACTCTAGCCACATCCTTGCCGAGTGCACTATGCTCAGGAACCCCCCACCCATCCCTACCCCCACCCTCCTCAACCCCAACCCCCTATAGCGATGGCAGACCTTGTTGTCCAGCCCCCATCTCCCGACACAGCTCGCGCTGCCGGCTAGGTGTCAGGGGCTGCTGGACACATATAGGACCTGACAAGAAGGTTCCACCACGTCTGGTGCCTGCGTTCTATCCCCTTTACTAAGGGCTACATAAAAGTTTATTCTGTCTCTCGCAATACCATGATGCCACAAACACGGTAGTCCACTGAACAGAAAACAGGCTCTCCTAGGCTTAGCCGGCTCGATCTTCTCACGATCGTGACCTCGGTAATGAATACAATGTCCGAGATGCAGATAGGCAATCGTGCAGTGGGAACCTCCTACATAACACGGATTAGACGGGTTAGACGTAATCAGATTAGACGAGGGGAGAGATTGGTTAGTTTAGTGCAGGGGAAGGAGTGATGGATACTCTTTGGTTTAAATAATATTTTTGTTGCAATATGCTTATCAAACAATCTACAGTGCGAACAGAAGAGAGATATTGAATTTACGGTGCATAGCTATAACCAAAGCTGTGTCAAGCTCTTAACAATTACTTTAATAGTTATGATAACAATATTGCACTCTAAACGAAGCCTGGCGTTTATATTGTAACACTTCACATACTTGGACATGTACATCACGAAGCATGCAGATCATGTAGCTCTCTGCCCAACACCTTCCATACGCCCGTAACAGTACGCTGGATCCCTGGCCATGGGGGCATCCCGGTAATGAAAGCGCCCACAGGCTGGCGAGCGAGGCATCTTCGTCGTACCGCCGTCAGCTCGAGGAGACCATAGCCAGCGGAGCCCACTTCCATCCTGACGAGGAGCGCCAGCGTCGCCGACATGCCCGGCGTCTTCACCTCGAGTCATCAGTACCCCAGAACCTGCATCCGCTGCCTCCTGGCTTATCTCGCGTCGCCCAGGTTTTTCTCAACCGGGCCCGTTCTGGCTTCGCCGTAACCGCAGACATCGTCGCACGGTGGCGAGGACGGCACATTCACTTTGACCCTTCGGGCAATGAATCCCAACAAGGCAACAGCATACCACCGGCAGGTTCTCCGACGTCAACATCGGCGGGAAACTCCCATTCTGTAGACCTCGCAGGACCTCCACAGACCGGATCCGCTCCCAGTTCCTCCCCTTCTCTCTTGGACCCCAATTTGCTCTGCTATGCATGCCATGGCACAACGAAGCAGGCCTGACCTTCCGCACCTCATCTGGTCTTGCCCGGGCCTTGCCGTGTACCGTTGGAAAAAATGCCAGACGATCTGTGACTGACCGACCACCTTTACGAACTTCAACGATACTGCGGGTCAAATTGTCTTTTAATTTCTTTGAATTGTTTCGTACGCAATCACTCTTTGCACCTCGTCAGCATCATTTTTGTGGGCTAGACAATCTTGCCGAACGGTGTGCCATGAACACCGTCAGCATCGTGAGCTACGAGAGAAGAAAGAGGTCATTAAAAAGCGTCCTTAGCACAGCCATTGCCTTGGGTCTTGTTCCTCAACACTCTTTAAAGGGGCCATCATTTTGGTTTTATTCGTGTTGTCGCCGAGGACGACAATGATCGCTTTTCGCGTTTGGTGACACAAAAATGCTTTCGCATTATTTCATATAAAGATTTTTAAAGAGGGAAGACAATCGTCTGTTGTTCAATGTCTTCGATTGTGTAAAAAGCATTAAATAAACCAGCTTTTTTTCACCGCGCTCAAAATTTCAAGAATTGTTACATTCCCAGCCAGCCATGCGAGTGCAAAGGAAGAATAGCGTGGGGGGTTGATGCCTATTTGGTAGTTCAGTGGCCGAATAAGGGAACTTTAGATTTGTTGGAGTATGTTGAGGACCAAGGCAGGTTAGCTAGTCTTCCACTCAATGATCGATTCTTGGAGTTCAGTTTGCATTGCCTTCCGAGAAAGTAAGTAGTTTGTCTGGGTTCATGTTTTGATGTCTTTGGAGCAGGCGTTGTATTTTAAGGCTACATGCGATTTGGGGCAAGGCGACTCGACAGCCACTGCTTATTTTTTGCCTGTGAATGGTGAACCGCAGTGGTATGCCCGCTTGTCCACTTCGCGTCCTTTTAGCGAAAAGCAAGGTGTAGAGGGGTCGTCTTCATACTTTTGTACAAATATTTAACAAGTACCATGACAGGTGAAAGCACAGAATAGTAAGGGGCCTCCAATTCTGCAATACAAAGCACAATACTAACCCCTTGCATGAACACAATTTCATTCAGCGGTGCAACGAGGAACAAAATTTACCGTTGTTTTCTTCGAGAGATCTTAAGTAGCGTAGATACTTGCTTTCTTTATGGGGATTAGCCCACATAGCTAAATGGCAAGCCCAAAGGCCCTGTGTAGTGCTTCAATCACTATGGATTTTAACCGAGTACCGAGATCCCAACAGTTCTGCAGCGAAGATCCCGAATACTGTCTCACCCAGAGTACTGCGGGCGAGATTATGGGGATGTTTTATATTAATATATTAAACTTTCATATTATATTGCGTACCTACTACATCATTCATTTGTAAATAACTTCAAAATTTCTATTGATTTTTTTGGGGACGGAGGTAGGCACTGGGAGGGCGTGCACAATCGCCAGATACCAATTATAAAAAATTCCGCAGTTCTTATAATTCAAGTAAACAGAAACACGGGAATCTCTCGGAGAGAAATACCTTTTTCTGCGTTTTCTATCCCACATTATGAAGAAATGTTCATAGCTTAGGCCTACCATTCCTTCGCCTAATTGATACACATCGATTGTAAGGGAGCGTCGAATATTTCTTGTATTAACCAGGGGTTATATCTAAAAAGTGACTGTTGCTGGAAGTAGTAAAAGGTTCCCCGTGACATCTAAGCAATGCCTCACTTAATTGAGCGCATCAATCCCGTCCAACCTACTCAAGGGACACCAGAAATAACTCAGGAAATGTTTAACCCCACCTCAACTAAAATACGAAGGTACCCAAGACTTCCACTACTTCCTAAGTGCTAAACTAATGCGTGGGTTGGTATGTTGACGCCGGATCCAATGTAATGGACCATTATCCTTTTCTGGCAGTTTTTAGGACCCCGGACAACGCCTCTTATTAGAACGCCAGAATTTGGCGCTGTTATATTGACACAACTGAAATGGGGATACCTCAAATGGCCGTACGCGTCTGACCGCTGGATTCACCGTTTTTTAAGTGCAATGCACTTTATAAGCGACCCCAAACCATCCACCGCCGGCGGCGGCGGCGGCGGCGTCGGCGGCGTCCGCAGTGCTCTTCAAAGAAGAAACAGCATCCGGCGCCAGGTTTCGATCCGAGAACTTTGCGGCCGCAGCGCGACGCTCTACCGACCAAGCTACGGACGCGACGGTGATATCAGTGTTAGACGCGCCTTATATCTTTAACGCATTCAAACTACGTCGTCAGCGGCGTGCGTTGGCGACTCGGCGGCGTTATAGCGGCTTGATAACTGCGTGGTGTACACGTGATACTACAAACCCGATGGAAGAGATGGAAGAGAAGGCGGCGAGGCGGTGGGCTGCGGGGGCCGAGCGCAAGCGCCGCAAGCGGGCCGACAACCGTGCATTCGCACTTTCACATTCTCCCCCTCGGGGAAATGCGGGGGAATTTTTCCAAATGATTTGTCAAGTGTGGGTAGGCGATGCTCGAACCAAACTCACGCTAAGTCTACGTCGAGATTAGTGTTCGAAGTGATGCAGGTAAAGGTCAAAGTGTAATGTCAGTCCAAAAGAAGGCCTGTCGAATACCCAACACGAATGCCTGGTCGACGCATACGTATGCTCGCCACCACATTACAACTCTCTCCGAAGAGGTATTTTCGAATACTTTTTTCGTTCATTTGTATTATTATACTCAAAATTTCTTCATTCCAAACCCCAAAAAACGTTAATGACCCCTTCCTTCCCAAAACACGGCTGCACGCGAAGGCTGAGCTTAGTAAAAACCAAAATGACAAAACTCGTAGTGCAATCACCAGAAAACAAAAATGAAAATATATATACCAATATCAAAACTCACAACCATACATCGACCAAAACGGAACCCTTCATATAGCTGGCCATTACCGTGACGCAAACGTTTGGTATATCTTCTATAAATCCTTCAGCGATTATTCGTAACGTTTACGTTCTTCAATTGCTGACCACAGACTCAGACGCGACCTGCCCATGCAGGAGTACTAAGCCAACTGCCCGACGAGAGCGAGCGAAAGCACACATAATGTGGCGTAAAGCCGGCGACCGCGCTGATTGGATGATATTTCTGAGAAAGCTGTATACTAAATACAGCGCTTGAACGGAACCGCGAGCTCCAATATCTGAACTATAAGCTGAACAGGTTTACAGTCAGCAGCTCATCCCTGGCCAACCTCTATGTGTGGTGTCTGCCAAGTACTTCAAGAGCAAAATCATCATCGCCGTCGTCATTTATGCACGTCAATAAAGTTTGCTCAGCCGTAAGGCAATTAGTTGTAAGCCACCCCTTCCATCGCAGCTTTGCATAAAAATCAAATCCAGGCGAAGGCCAGCCCCATTTTCTAAGTAATGTTGACATTTTCTTTGTGCGGTGTGCTGTAGATATTGGCGCACGTTAAACATCCGGAGCTCGTCCGAATAATTCCGGATGCCTCCAATACGGCGCGCTATATTTTCTGCGTAGCGTCGAGGTGTTGATCTTTTAAAGGAATGTTCTTTGTATTTTAATATAGAAAGATTAACAGTGAATTTAAACAAAAACATGACATGCTTTTTATTCTCTGTCTATTCGTGGACGCATGCTTGAGCATTAAAAACACAGCCTGCGTAGAGATCGACAAAGACATTAGACAAATATAATACTGAACGTGTCCAGTAAAGAGATTCTTTTATATGGCGGGGCTAAAATATTGATCGACCTCAAACCTAGATCGAAAAACCTTCTCATATCTGTTGACAGGTTAAGAAGAAATAAAAACTGACTCCCACCACAAAATTTTACAAAAAAATTGGATTAAATCCCCGCTGGGAAGTTGGTAGGAAAGCAAAGCTGTGAACGACCCGAACAACAATTCCACATGCCACGTCACTTGAATTCACACACGTGGCTCTAGAAAGAGGGAAACCAGAAATTCTGTCGGCAGTTACCTGAGATTCGCGGAGGCACCGTACCCAACGCCGCAGCAGCGTCGGCCACCGCCGGGCTCAAGCGGCGGACGCCGCTGCTGTAGCCCGGCCATGCGTCAGAAGAAAACGGAGAGGAGCGTGTTTCGGAGGCTGAGACAGCAGATCCTAGCCATCTTTATGTGCTGGCTCGTGGATACACCACCGCGCGACGTAAGCACAGACACCGCAACAATCCGGCATGTGAGCTTAGTGCTTCCATTTATACAGATTTAAAGTAAAAAGTTTTGTAAGCTTGAGAATTGCTCGAAAGCAGACGGAATTTTTATAATAGCTATTTATCAGAACCACTTGCTGCTTCCGCCTTTTGTAATACCTCTTAAAACACAACCGAATAGGTATTCAGCAATTTAGAAAACGTAAACCCATTCGTGAAAACCAGTGCGCAAAGCGTGGCGTTTCTCTAGCGGCCAGATATCTGTAAGTGGTCTCTACATTTTGTTTTCCCGTCCTGAAAACCAATCCTTAACGTATGTTTGTCGTACGACACAATTATACCAACGGGTTCGGGTTACCGAGGAGGTGCTGCCGAACCAGTTAATCTAGCCTTGCGAAGTAAGCGTGCAATGGACACTAAGGTGCGCCAAAACAGGCCCAACACGGTCGCTAAAACAGACGACAAAACCGAAAGGAACAGTCCCACCGACGCGCCGGCCGGGGTGAGCACGGGGAATGCTGTGTAATAGCGCCCTATCACCGCGCCATATACACTCTGCTTCGTGAGTGAAAAGTGCCTACTGCCTCCCCACCCGCGTAGGGAATTTCTTTTCCCTCACGCCACGAAAGAACCGTTGGCTGCTAGAGGTAAAAAGGGTTGCTTTATAATGCAGGCGTTTTGGCTCCCGTAAGGGAGCCTTGTCCGCGATGAAATGAGGTGGCAAGCCACCTGGTTAAGGTGGCTGTAAGATGTGAGGTATGCAAAGTGAATACACGTGAGACAAGTAACTGCCATTGAGACAAAGTGGGTGCTCCGTGGAGTGGAATCTCATGGACTAAACGGGTACGTACGTTGTCTAGGTCACATCTTGCAGCACGCATTGCCGGATCACCTTCGCACTAAGTGCATTGTGAACGTCCTGCAGCCCGAACGTGTTTGTTTTTAAAAAAGTTTATGGTTCCGGTCCATTTAATTGTTTCCATGTGTTTTCCCGACCAGACCGTCTTACGCTTAGAGGAAATCAGCAAAACTCTTTAGAACTACTTTTCTGAATCCCCAAAGCATTTAGGGACGTGTAGACAATAAGCGTAACAGAGTGGATCCCTAGACAATGCAAGCGTTCAGGGGCAGAGAAGGTTAGATGGGCAGATCAGATCAAGAAGTTTGCGGGGATAAATAGGTCGCAGTTAGCACAGGGCCGGGGTAATTGTGGATTAATGTTAGAGGCCTATGCCCTGCATTGGGCAAAAAAGGCTGGTGATTAAAGCTTTTAGAACATACTTAACAAACACAATCACCAGTTGAAATAGGGGGTCACAAAGCACTACAGTCAGAAAGCTTTGCTCTATGCCTACCAGATAAACACTTCTCAAAAAGGTTTTCCCTCTTATTCTTGGCATTCTTTGGAAACTCTAATTAGGCCATTGCAGTATTGTGGCGGCTATTGAACGACATTCAATCAATTGCAGGAGTAAATGCATTTGGTAGCAATGTTTTTTTAACTAAAAACCCCACAAAAGCAAAGGAGAAAAGGCAGACGGTTCTGCTGCCGCGAGAAAAGCACGCAGTGCCGCTCCGTGCTGGCGATAATTATACCTTTCGCAGTGCTTCCAAACGTGAAGGAATAAGTGAATGTGTTTATCAGAAGTGTCGCATTCGGAAGTGTCATTTATCGGAAGTCCCTTACCCCCTCTAACATTTGGTAGGACGCCCACATTAAAGCCTGTATTTATATTTTACTCACCGTTTGTTTGTGGAACGTAAAGCGCTTCAACATAGCCTTTTGAAAATCCTGCTATAACTTGCTCTGTAAACCTGCAAAACATGTAAAAATGACGCCCAAAAGAGTAAACCTTTTATGTTTGCGCGAAATCGTTTATTTTCGGTTAGAATAAGGTAGGGTTGCAAATTCTTGTTCTGTATTAGCACCTTTAAAAAAACGAAGGCTGGCATCGAGTCAACGCGTAATCCTCGTAAACAAAAACCGTTGCACGACGAATTCTTTTAAATACCTTTCCACCGCACTATTATGGCCGCTACGTTGTCCTGCCGAGACCTACACTTTCTTTACTTGTTAATACTAAATGTATGGTCACAAACGACAAGCCTATTGAATTTTTACCATAGTATCTATGCCCCCCCCCCCCAAATAAATACTGATATTTAGGCTAAATACGACGTTTTATTTATTTATGAATATCAATGTACTTTCTTTATGATTATAAAAATATTTTTTTATCATAAGGTTGTATGATTTTATAATTAAATTAATGTTTCCATCATCCCAACTGTGACGAAACGACAAGAAAACTATATTTCTTGTCAGCGCATTTGTCGTTGGTTAAATAACCCCGTAGATTACACGCCGCACTGCATGTTCCTTTTGGTTTCCATTTGGAAAGGACCTACCTCGCTGCTTTCTGCTATGATACGCTGCTTGACTAAAAATATTAAGGTGTGCTGCGGAACATCCGCGAAAGACTGGACGGCTAAATGTCTGAAGGAACTTTTTGTCGAAAAGTGCGTGCAGCACTTCCCGCATCGCAAATGTACAAAGGCGGGGTTTTTCCGGGCGAGGTTCTGTACTCTACACGTTTTCTCTTCTGCGTAAGCCTTCTACCTGGAACAATTGTTGCGTTCACGTAGGTCACAATCAATCTGTACATGACAATCACAATAGTAGATCAGTTTACTGTTTATAAACTATTTTTAAAGCAGTGCTCCGTACAGAAAGAGATCCTATAGCGTGTGACTGCATTTGACACTCATGAACTAATAAATGTAAAGATTAAAACGGAGGAGTGAAGACTTGATCAGTGGAAAACAATGACTGCAGAAGTCGGCAAAATTCCCAAAAATCAAGCATAGCCACAACATTTTAAAAAACGGCAAAATACCCACAACAGATAGATCAAAAACTTTAAAACGAAATATAACATTTTATCTGATGTGCCCTAATATTGCCGCGAACCATGCATTGGGTTTGTTTATTTGTGTTTTGCTTTTACCGCCCGGCTGCGCCAGTCTGTGTTATCTCCGTGCCAAGGGAAGCGCGTGTTCCATTCTTTCTTTCTGTGCCGCGTGTGTTATCTGTTCGGATAGGGAGAGCATTCCGATCTAACGTGAACATACCGGAATAATCTTCTTGCATCTACAATGTTCTCGATGCGAATCGACGGTTCCAGAACCACGCGCGCCGAAAGATAAAAAGCCTGCAGAGCAGACGCCGGGGCATTCGATTCTGCGACGCTCGCTGACGCAAGTCACTTTGTTGACCGCTGCTTCGCCGCCTCTCTATTCTTTTGAGTTGTTAGTGGAGCACAAGTTCGCTCCAATAAACTTGTTTCTCCTGCAAGACAACTGCGTCGTCCTTGGCTTCGTGACATCTGGTGGAGGTGCTGGGTACGCACCCTTCATGCCCACTACAACCTCGGGAAGCCGCCAAGCCAGTCCAACAAGAGCCAGCCTCCGCGTGCAAGATTTACCACCCGAGTTCGGTTTGATGCCAGAAGGGCCCAAGAGAAGGAACGCTGCAACCACACACCATGGTACAAGAACAACGTCGCCAATCATGCTGCAGCAGCCCCGGGAACCGCCATCGTTCCGGGGAGCCCCCGCTGAAGACCCAGAGGAATGGTTGGAGAAGCTGGAGCGCGTGCGGATCTTCAACAGGTGGGACGATGAAGAAACCTTCCGGCATGTTTTTTTTTACTTGGAGGATGCAGCTCGAACTTGGTTTGAAAACCACGAGAGCGCCTTGACCGACTGGACGCAATTCAAAAGCGAGTTCCTTAAGACCTTCACGACCGTGGTGAGAAAAGAACGAGCTGCGATTTTACTGGAAACTCGAACGCAACACCCGAACGAAGGAGTCGTAATCTTCGTCGAGGAAATGAAGCGACTTTTCCGCCGTGCGGACCCAGGAATGACGGAGGAGAAAAGAAACTACGGTTTCTGATGCGAGGTGTTAAGCAAGAGCTCTTCGCGTGCCTTGTTCGCAACCCCCCCAAGACCGTGTCCGAATCGCGTCTGAGGCCGCCGCGATAGAGAAGACGCTCGAAATCCGAACGAGGCAGTACGACCGCCCAATCAATGCGCTGGTTTCGGAGACGATTGGTGCCAGCGCTATTAACTCCGACTCACTACGCGACAACTATCCGCGCAGAGGTAAGGGAGGAGCTGCGAAACTTTTCCCGATGATGACACCACAAACCTCAAGTCACTTCACTGACCGCGTGACCCGGGAAGAAGTAAGCAGGCTTTGGGAACCTCTGTGCCGTCCGAAGCACCCCGCGAGCCCGAGGCTATGACCTACTCTGCGGCTGTTCGTCGACCCCCGGCACCTGCTCCACACGCCGTCAAGAGGCCCCGCCGTACCGCCCCGCCCCACTGTCACCCGGCCGACCCCCGGTAGCCCGAAACCAGAGCCCGAGGAAGACGGACGTATGGCGAACTCCCGATAATCGTCCTCTCGTGCTACCACTGCGGAGAGGCCGACCAACATCTACCGTCGCTGCCCATACAAGAGACTCGGACTGCGTGGTTCTCCGTCGACGCACCTCGCCCTCTCCCTGGCCAACGACCACGTGAGATCGACGAGTATCTATCTGAAACCAGCCGTGGCCCATCCCGTTTCAACCGCTCGCCCATCGCCCTACCCCGTACCAATCGCCGAACCGCCGTAGCAAATGCTGACTTTCGCCCGTGGAAGGTCCCCAGCCCACGCGGGGGGAAACTAAAAGCAGCAACTTAAGGAGGTAAAGTTGCACGATCGCGAAAAAATGAAAACCCTCCAACGACGCAACGACTCGCGGAAGACAGTGACTCACAACATGCCCTCATCCCGACGACCCGACCGCAGACCTGACTTGACTCCCGTACACGACGACAGCTATACGCCGCGACGCTACCCGACCGGACTGAGACGTCCGTGAGAAGACGACGACGCACAGTGCCCGACCGTCAACACGCACAAGCCGAGATGCGACGCCCCGACGCACCCGGAACTCGAGGAAGCCGGCATCCGACGTCAAGGTGTCCATCGACGGCTTTGATGTAGTCGCCCTCGTAGACACGGGAGCCGACTACTCCGTAATGAGCGGACCATTTGCGTCTAAGCTGAAGACGGTTATGACCAGATGGGACGGTCCGCACGCACGCACAGCAGGAGGCCACCTCGTGACACCAAGTGGAACGTGCACATCGCGCGTCACCATAGACGGCACGACGTACCCTGCGGTGTTCGTCGTTTTGCCCAACTGCTCCCGCGACGTAATTCTCGGAATGGACTTTTTGAGGGACAACGGCGCAATAATCGATCTGCAGACGAAGTCGATAACTTTTTCCTCCGACCACTCCATGACGCCGGAATCGAACCCCGAATACCGTGCAGCTGTAAGGATCGCCGATGATTACGTCACCCTGCCACCCCGCGCAAGCTTGATGATCACCGTCTACTGTGAAGGTGCTGCTCCCGAACGTCGACGCTATCGTGGAGAGTGACCAAAGGTTGCTTCTTGACCGCGGGGTGTCCGGTCGCAAGAGGCATTGCGCGTTTAAGCAGCGCAAAATCCCACGTTTTGGTCACCAATTTCACCGAGGAGTACCAGCATTTAAACAGGGGCGCTGCAATTGCGTTCGCCGAAGAAACGCAACAGCAAGTGACGTGATAGCAGTCGCCGACTTTGAACGCGCACCCGACGATACCTTCAAGCTTCCGCACCCCTTCGACGTGAATCCGGCGCTACCGCAAGAAGAAAGGAACACGTTATTGGCTTTGCTGCGTCGCTACAGCGAGTGTTTTTCGTCGAACTCAAAAGTTACGGTCAAACACCTCTGGCGAAGCACCGGATAATAACCGAGGATGGAGCCCGACCTACCCGACAGTCACCGTACCGCGTCTCTTCCCACGAGCGCGAAGCCATCCGCACTCAAGTCGACGACATGCTCACGACGACATTATACAGCCATCGAAAGTCCGTGGGCGGCGCCGGTCGTACTCGTGAAGAAAAAAGGACGGCACAGTGAGGTTCTGCGTTGACTACCGGCGATTGAACAAGATCACCAAAAAGGACGTGTACCCCCTGCCACGAATCGACGACGCCCTCGACCACCTCTGCCATGCGAGGGGTACTTCTCATCGATGACCTGAAGACCGGCTACTCGCAAATTGAAGTGGACGAGAGAGATCGAGAGAAGACTGCATTCATAACCCCGGACATACGAGTTCAAGGGTAATGCCGTTTGGGCTATGCACGGCACCAGCAACGTTCCAAAGAGTTATGGACACTGTGCTAGCTTGGCCTTAAGTGGCACACCTGCCTCGTATACCTCAGACGACATTGTGGTATTCTCCCGGACTTTCGGGACGAACACCTCGCAAGGTTACAGTCTGTACTCGAGGCCATCCGTACGTCGGGGTTAACGCTGAAGCCTGAAAAGTGCCGCTTCGCGTACGAGGAATTCACGTTTTTTGGGCCATGTCGTCAACGCCGCGGGAGTCCTGCCTGACCCGGCGAAAACTTCAGCCATAGCGAACTTCCCAAGGCCGAAAGATAAGAAGGGCGTGCGCAGATTTCTTGGACTGTGCGCATACTACCCGGCGCTTCGTCGCAAACTTCGCACGCATTGCAGAGCCGCTCACGCGCTTGACGAAAGATAGCACCGCTTTCAGCTGGGAAGACGACCAAGAAAGGCATTCTGCGACCTGCAAAAACACCTGCAAAGCCCGCCCGTGCTCGCTCATTTCGAACGAAACACCGAAACGGAAATACACACGGACGCCAGTGATATAGGCTTGGGTGCCGTCCTTGTCCAAAAACAAAGCGGGTACGAAAACGTAATCGCCTATGCCAGCCGTGGTCTGTCGAAGGAGGAGAAAAACTACTCTGCCTCCGAAAAAGAGTGCCTGCCTATTATATGGGCCATTTCCAAATTCCGCCCATACGTGTATAGCAGACCGTTCAAGGTTGTAACAGACCACCATGCGCTGTGTTGGCTCGCCAATTTGAAGTACCCCTCTGGTCGTCTTGGGCGGTGGAGTTTGCGCCTGCAAGAGTTCGACGTTACAATTGTCTACAAATCCGGCAGGAAACACTCCGACGCCGACTGTCTGTCCCGCGCCCCTGTCGACCCACCACCACAAGACTCCGATGAAGACAGTGTGTTCTTCGGGGTTGTTACGGAGAGCGACCTAGCCGCCCAGCAGCGTGCCGACCCCGACTTGCGAGTACTGATCGACTACCACGAAGGACGAAACGTCGCCGTGCCTAGAGCGTTCAAGCGTAGCTTACCAGCATTCAGCCTCAAAAAAACTCCGTCCTCGTGAAGAAGAATTTCAGCCCCGGAACAAGAACGAATTATCTACTTGTCATCCCCGCAGACCTTCGTGACGAAATTTTGGAGAGCGTCCCACGACGACCCGTCTTCCGGACATCTCGGCACGGCTCGCACTATTGCAAAAATTAAGGCGAAGTACTTCTGGCCCCGCCTTACATCCGACGTCACCCACTACGTTCGGAGTTGCCGGGACTGCCAGCGACGAAAAACGCCGCCTAGAAGACCCGCCGGACTTCTACAACCGATCACCGTCCCGTCGAGGCCCTTTCAACAGATTGGATGGACCTTCTAGGCCCGTTCCCGACGTCACGATCGGAGAACAAGTAGATTGTCGTAGCGACAGACTACATGACGCGCTACGCAGAGACCGCCGCTCTTCCGCGGGGGACTGCACAAGAAGTCGCCAAGTTCTTCATAAGCCAAGTTGTGCTGCGACATGGAGCCCCTGAAGTCCTAATCACGGACCGCGGAACGGCCTTTACCGCGGAGCTGATGCAAGGAATCTTACGCTACAAGCAACACGGATCACTGAAGAACGACGGCGTACCACCCCCCAAACGAACGGACTAACAGAACTCTGAACAAGACAATTGCGGATATGCTGTCCATGTACGTCGACGTTGAACATAACACTTGGGACGAAGTCCTCCCGTATGTCACGTTTGCGTACAATACAGCGACGCAGGAAACTACGCAGATGACACCGTTCGAGCTTGTCTACGGAAGACGACCGACTACGATGCTCGACGCCATGCTTCCGCATGTAGAAGATGACGACCTCAACGCCGACGTCCAAGGATACCTTCAACGTGCGGAGGCCCGCCAGCTCGCTCGAGTTCGTATAAGGGACCAGCAGCTGGTGGATGCCGGCCGCTACAACCTCCGACGCCGAGACGCCGAGTACCAACCAGGGGATCGTGTGTGGGTTTGGACTCCCATCCGACGACGCGGACTGAGCGAGAAACTTCTGCGACGGTATTTCGGACCCTACCAGATTCTGCGCCGTGTTGGCCAACTTACCTACGAAGTGATCCCCGATAGTGACTCCGGCACATCACGACGACGTACGCGGCCCGAAGTCGTCCACGTGGTTCGCTTAAAACCTTTCTACGAACGATGACGAACTTTTATTTTCATTTTCGGACTGTCGCTTATGTTAGCATCGGGTCGATGCACTCTTAGAGGGGGGGGGGTAATGCGCGCGAACCATGCATTGGTTTTGTTTATTTGTGTTTTGCTTTTACCGCCCGGCTGCGGCGGTCTGTGTTATCTCCGTGCCAAGGGAAGCGCGTGTTCCATTCTTTCTTTCTGTGCCGCGTGTGTTATCTGTTCGGATAGGGAGAGCATTCCGATCTAACGTAAACATCCCGGAATAATCTTCTTGCATCTACAATGTTCTCGATGCGAATCGACGGTTCCAGAACCACGCGCGCCGAAAGATAAAAAGCCTGCAAGAGCAGGACGCCGGGGCATTCGATTCTGCGACGCTAGCTGACGCAAGTCACTTTGTTGACCGCTGCTTCGCCGCCTCTGTATTCTTTTGAGTTGTTAGGGGAGCACAAGTTCGCTCCAATAAACTTGTTTCTCCTGCAAGACAACTGCGTCGTCCTCAGATTCAGATCAGCACGGAATCTGGTTCATAAAACATGCTGCAGAAACAGACCAGGCTCATAGTTTACGGTGGCTGAAAATGATAGAGTATGATTCGTTTTAATTCAGTGCCTATCAATTGTATTGAATCTGCAGAAGGTGCGCATTCTCATGGTTCGCGCTCGTACCGTCTGAGCTACGGACAGGCGAGTGGCGTACGTTGTCATCTCGAGCATTGCTACAGTCATCTGTTAGCGATGATCGGGAACAGTATATGCACCTTGTGATCATGTTTTTATTATCTATGCCGAGAAAATGTGTTGTGTGTTGTGTTGCGTTTTATGGTACATCAGCAACTAATGCTATCATCCGCCAAGCAGTAGGAATTCAGTTTTCTTTTGTGTTTTAAAATATTGAGTGATGTTAAGGAAACTTGGCTCTTTTTAAACAACTAAAAACAGAGGAATATTTAACAAGGGCACCCTCTCCTATGAATACAGTAGGTAAACCGCAGTGTGTTCTTCGTAGAACAGCATAAATGTTTGTTTGAGAAGACCTCAAATATCGCACAGGAGAGCAAGTTGTGGTTTACTGTTAGCTCTTGGTCATATTCTTCACATCTAGATATATCTTGTGTCGTCAGAAGAAAGATGTGTGTTAGACGTGTATGAGCCTGGTGGAGACCACATAAAACACTTCTGTAAGGAGTTCTTCATGTCTGCTTGATCCCCGGTCTACTCTAGTAGGTGTAAGTATGGGAAGTCTTGTTGGTTTTCTTATCTTGTGAGGACTGCCATTTTTCAGTCATGTTACTGCTCACCAATTTGATATAGCCCCTGTGAGGAGTGTGTATTTTTTTTATTGTTCCTTTGCCAGCCTGCGGAGCGCATGCATCGGCTGTCATTTACAGTGATTCCAACCTGCACTGGGGAACCAAGCACAACTATGTCGCGTCCTTGTGTTTTGGCTATTACTATATTGCGTGTTCTATCTCCTATCGAGGATTGAGAGCAGCATTTCTGTAATGTAGTGCTGTGATTGGGATGAGAGCGTCTAGGTAGATAACACTGTTGTCATTTTTTTATTTCATTATTCTTTCTACAGCCACACCAATGGTGTAAAATTCCGCTGTGAAAACGTAGGCGCACTGAGGTAGCCTGATTACCTCCCATTTTGCTTTTAGTAATGCACTCCCGACGCAGCATGATGTTTTGGAGCTGTCTGATAAAAAGCGTGCATTCTTTGTATTTGTTGTTTAGTGATAAAAAGACAAATACACTGTAAGACGTGTTCACGGGGTGTCTGCTTTTTGTGAAAGAGTGTAATTGTAAAATCGCATGCAGGGGGAAAAGTATACCAAGTGGGTAGATGGTTTGTTCTTTGGACAATTCCAGGTACTCTGCGTTCTCGAAATTTTTTTTTCAACCTGTGGGGAGCGCACTCGCTTCCTGCCCCCTCTCCCACTTCCAGCGCACGCCGGCGGCTATGGCCATGCCGGCTGACGCTGCCGGCACGGGGCCAACCTTCTCGCAGCGATGCGCTGCGCAGCAAATTGCCAACCGCACCGGTAACAACCCTTTTCGCGTCTCGGTTCCCGTTTCCTCCGCGAAGCCTCAGAGGGCACGGTCGTACCTCCGGGAGGAAGTTGGGGAAAAACCGGTCCTCGGCAAGAGCCGAGGTCGGGGGTTGGAAGCGGGGCCTGGCCACTTTCGACGGATCGAGCTCCTGAGGAAAGGACCCATCTGCCCCGACACCGAATTCTCCACCCGTACTTGCGACAGCGGGGCCTGGCCACTTTCGACGGATCGAGCTCCTGAGGAAAGGACCCATCTGCCCCGACACCGAATTCTCCACCCGTACTTGCGACCTTAACTGGGTAAACCAAACCCTTTGTCTTCCCTTGCGAAAACGCTGCAGTAGGACAGGACTATCCTCCCTGTTGTGGCTTCTGGTCTGTTTGCACGAGCAACTATATTAGCAACAATAAACCTGTTTATTGTTTGTCGCGAGTCCGTTGTGTCCTTTTCCGCCCGCACCCTGAGCCACGCGCGACTTTGCGCACGGCGGGCTGGGAGTCGCGTGAGAGCCGCCAAGTTTTACGGCGGGACGATTGCATAAACGATAGCAGGTGAAGTTCGCTTCACAGGCGACCCCACAAACCGAAAGAGCAATGTTCTGATAGCTTGTTTTTTTATCAAACAGCGCCCTAGATGGCCGTTTTGTAACTATGAGATAGCACAGATACTTTGGTAGTGAACGACTCTTTAGAATGTATGAGCACGTCAGCATGGTTCTTCTGTACATCAGTGGTTGTTCATTAGAGTCAACATAAAGACTTCTTCGGGTGGTGTCCTATATGCGCCAGATGAGACATGTAAACCTAAATTATGTACTAGGCCTAGTCGTTTAAACTAGAAGTGCCTTGCTCAGACATACACAATAGGACCATAGTCTAAGCAAGAGCGTACAACCGAGCGATAAACAGGTAGAAGGCATGATTGGTCGTAATCGCAGTGTTAGCGACCGGACTTCAAGTATATTAGAGCTCTGGATGCTTTCTTTTTATCATATATATGTGAGCTACGAAAGTGAATTTCGCCAATGGCTCATGTGTGTTCATTTTTTACGTGTAATTCTATCTTATTCAGGTGCAAGATGGGGTAGGACTGCTAGCCTCGTTCGGCTGCGAACAGAATAGCCACTGTTTTGTGTTGTACAAACATGAAGCATTCCTATCTGCCCATGTTGTTAGTCAATTTATAGTCAACTGTTCTTTTCTCTGACGTCGCTACATTGGAGAATGTGCGAGCTCGTTGACGGTCGTCAACCCAGACAGAATACATAATATACTGCAGAATTATTTTGGATATTATGTTCATTTTTACGACAAGGAGTGCTGCACTTAGAATATACACCTGAGGAGCCCTGGTCTCCTGTGCAACTTTTCTCAAAAGGGTAGACCCCAGGCCACCTGAAATGAACAATTTTCTATGAAGTCTTTCAGGCAAATCAGAACTCTCCCACGGATGCCAAATTCTATAAATAAGGCATTATCCCAAACCTTCATGCAGTGTCGTAAGCCTTCTCAAGATCGAAAAGCACAGCAAGGTAGAATTACATGTGTATAAATGCTTCCCATACGCTATTTTCGAGGCGGACCACATTGTCAGTTGTTGAGCATGCTGTTTTGAAACCACGCTGTAAAAATGGAGTAGTTTTTTTTTTGCTTTAGAACAAAGCTCAGTCTTGCGTTTACGACAAATTCAAACGTTTTGGTTAGACAGCTGGTAATGGCCATTGGTCTATAACTACTACGGGAGGTTCGTGGCTTTTCAGGTTTAAGGTTTGGTACAATAAATGCTCTTGTCTGCGCTTTCCACATTCTTCCCAGTTCCGAGATTTCGGTAAAGAGCTTGTTGGGGCAATATTTGTTGGGGCAATATTCGGTGAAAATGTTTTGCCGATGAGTAACGGTAGGTGATCGCTCCCACATCAAGTGTCTACGGTACCAAATTTATAATATTAGAAAACAGAAAACAGTGAAAAGCGCAAATGAATGCTGCTCATTTTCACCAAATTCTAAGAGCAACAAATGGGCTTGCTGCTGTTGAGTAAAAAAACATCATTGCACCAAATAA
Source organism: Haemaphysalis longicornis (assembly GCA_013339765.2). Classification (NCBI taxonomy): domain Eukaryota; kingdom Metazoa; phylum Arthropoda; class Arachnida; order Ixodida; family Ixodidae; genus Haemaphysalis; species Haemaphysalis longicornis. Next base: position 348,150,644 of record CM023448.1, on the reverse strand, counting down.
ACTCCTGTAGAATATGGCGTCTTGCATAGGTTTTTTTTTATCCCCCGAAATTTGGAATGGGCGGTAAAGTCACAAATAATAAAATAGGGCCGCTGAAGTTGGTATAGTAGGTCCTCTAAATCTTCAAGTGTTATTGTACGGTGTGTTTTTAATTACACCCAGGAGGCACAAACGGATTCTAGCCTTCCTTTAATTTTGTGGTCTTTCGCTGCGATACAGTTTTTCACAATTATGGCAAGGCCACCAGAGAGCCTAGAAGGTTTCTTTCGGTCGCGGCGGAAGAACTTATCACTATTTAATACGTCTTTATGTTTCGGGCCCAGGTTCGTTTTCTGAATACGGAAGGCCAGAGGTGAGTGTGTGGAAATTATGCCCTTGACGTCATTTAGGTTATTCAAAAGTCATCTGCAGTTCCAATGCACTATGAATAACACGTTATCCGCTTTGTATGGGGTGAAAGATAATGTTTTCTTTCTACCCCATGATTCGACGCTCGCTTGTCTTTGATATTCTAGGGAGCTCCGCCGTCGCACTTACGTAGACGGCTAGAACTCCTTTCGCTCGTATCAATTGTGTCTGCAGAGACGCTAGAGGCTCGTGCGGATGGACCGGATGCGGTAGCGTTAGACGTCACCATGTGGGACGAGGCCTTGGACATTGCCGAATAGGGGTTCTCTGCAGGCCTCTTTGGAGGTGGTGGCACAGCTCTGGGTGCTTACACCGGGGCGCGGGAGGCCTTGCTTCAGCCCCTCTCTCTGTGTAGTTTCATCAGGTGCCTAAGACTGCTGTTGTGCTGCGCCATAATGCACCAAGACGGGTAGGTACGTGTATGGGATGGTGAAATTCGTTTCCGAGCTCTTTAAATGTTATGTTCCCTGACACTTGGGCGGTGATTATTTCTTTCTATTTTTTTCCATGCTCTGCAAACACAAAAGTACGCTGCGTGGTTGCCCTCGCAGTTTACACTAAGGTATGTTTGATCTTCACAGTTTTCAGCAGGATCTTGATGGGAGGCACATTTCGCGCAGGTCTCATGTCCCCAGCAGCTTTGCGACCCGTGAGTGTATTGACATTTGTAGCATGGGCGGGGATTTGGTATGTATGGTCTCAGTGTCATCTTTGTGTAGCCTACCTCCACAGATTTTGGAAGTACACTTGACGAACAACTGAGAACGATGTGCTTTGTCTGGATTTTTTAGCTTTGTCGTTTGATTTTGATCGAAAGGCTTTTGTGATATTATGTTCTGTTAGACCTTCAAGGTGTTACTCCCCGGTAAGACACCTTAGGTCGTCGTCTGAGGTTACTCCGCGGCCTTTGTTCCGTTATTGGTGTTCGCTCACGGTTATGGGGACCTCTCCGAAAGATATCAGTTCTTAGACCTGGCCATGCTGCTGCCTGTAAAGTACATAGAAAGGGAAGTCTCCATTACCTACATTTGTGAACCAGTAGCCTACACCTATGAAGGCTGGTGGAGTCTTGCTATCGAGGAATGGTGACATAGGTCATGGAGTTTTCACTGCATCACAGCTGTGTACTACGTGGAAGCGTGGAAAGTTGCTGATATTTGTTATAAAAAACTTTGGCGTTGCATAGGTGCCCCAATTTTTGACACAGATCATTCGGGCGAAAAAGTAGCCGTGAAATGAAAAATCTGTTCGGCCATGGTATCAGCCAGCAACTATAGAGCCCAACAAGGGACGGAACAGGAACTCGCGGACGGGCAAGTCCTACGCACGCCAGGTATGCACACCGACTACAACTAAATACGGCTAAACTCGGGAACCTTCGCTCCACAAGGTTAACAACAGCCGCCTGGAAAAAGGCAAAGTCAAGAAAGAACGAGAAAAATTAGCAGCGGCTTAGCTCGGCTATGCCAGGATATACGTAGTGTGAGCTAATGTTCCATTGGTTATTCTTAGCTTTTCTGGTTGTCTAGGATTGGCTGATTATTATGCTTACTGCTGCTAAAACGATTTCCAATCAAATCCAGTCCAGTCAGGTCCGGTCCAGTCTAGTCACTTCAGGAGCCACGGCTCTTCAGGAGCCACGAGAAACGGCTATCAAGCGGCTCCGGCGCAGCGTCAGACTTGGCTACTGTGCAACGAAGGCGTACAGCTGGGCACTCACCGGCGCGAGTGTGTCTGCCGCGGCTATGACATCACTTCTCTTGAATGCGCAGACCGGCGAATGTGCAGACCCAATTCTCTACACATCCGTACACCAATTGTATTGGATTGGAAATCCAATCCAATACAATCCAATTTTTTCTAATTCAAATCTCATGAAAATCCAATCCAATTCATCCCAATGCAATCTAATCCGCTTCAATGCTCTTCGCACTTGCGCAATACGGCCCTTAAGGGTCCACACGAAACTGCTCAGCCTCAGGGCCCGTGTACCTTGCACTAGAAAAGCTGTTAGAAAGAATATAGGGAAAAAAACGATGAAAGGGGGAGAAAGGGAAAAGGGAATGCCGTTTCCCCCCGGCGGGTAAGCCCCCAAAGCACCCCGCCTCGCCGCATCTCCCACGGGTTTTTGTTCAGTCATACAAACCCCCAGTTATTTAATCCCCGAAACGCCGCTGAGTCACCAACGCACGCGCTGACGACGTAGTTTGAATGCGTTAAAGATATAAGGCGCGTCTAACACTGATATCACCGTCGCGTCCGTAGCTTGGTCGTAAGCGTCGCGCTGCGGCCCAAAGTTCTCGGATCGAAACCTGGCGCCGGATGCTGTTCCTTCTTTAAGAGCACTGCTGACGCCGCGCCCGCCGCCGCCGCCCCCGGCGGTGGATGGTTTGGGTCGCTTATAAGTCATTGCACTTAAAAAACGATGAAGGCGGAAGAGGTAAAAGGGACTGCCATTTCCCCCCGGACGGGTAAGCCAAAAGGACCCGTCTACAAGAACCGCAGGCCAAAGTGGTGTGTTGCGGTCATATCAACTACCAGGACCTTCAATTCCCCGAACACGGCGCTGCAGCACACGGCTGTACGTGTGTGCTCGGCTTCTGTGGTGTCGCACAGTAGACGCAAACATCTGCTGTAACCGTGCTATGGCGAGAAAATGCTAATCAAGTTTAACCCAAACAGGTTGGCAGTCAAAAGGTGCAAGTATATCTAATTACATAATGAAGACGAGATTATATTGAAAATACATCGTGGATAGCCAACATGACTGCTCGTCCTCCTATGCATGTAGACGGAGAAGTAGGAAGGAAAGCAAGGCTTGTCCTAATCTTCGGGAGATAACTATGTCTGAGAGATACGAAGGATAAAAGAAGAGTTCTGCACTGATGAAAGGAAGCATTAAAGACGTCAAATTGTTTCCGAATTTTTCTTCCACTGAAATCAAAGGCCGAAATATCATTAAATGAAAGTAAAATATTTTATGTATAAGAGAAATATAAGACAAAAGAATGACAGCGATTAGCCAGCTGAGCCTCGACGTGCAAAGCGGACATGGGCTTACCCTGGTTAAGTCTGCTTCACTCGGAATACCTTTGATCTAGCTGTGATTAATATACCATTCATCCAAAGGCTGCCTTTATCTACGATAGTAGTTTCACTTCTGGCGTTTCCCTACCCGAACTACTCTCCCTGCGATATCCAGGTAGTGGTAGGCGCCGCTTGCGGAAAACGGCTCAACGCCTCAAGCCCCTGCGCAACACTGAGAGAAGATGGCCCGGGCTGGTTCTCATTGGCCAAGCTCGCAGGCGCGTGACGAGTCACGTGGTCCGATGCAAACCAGGTGAGGAGCTGGAGCCTATGCCCCAAGCCCGGCAGCGGCAGTGGTGAACGAGGTCATCGGTGGGGCTAGGCCTTGCGATTCACGTGATGCGCTGCTAAGGGTAGGGAGCAGCTCGGATCAATTGGATTTCAGGTTTACCTTGATGGCAAAACCTCTCAACGAGATTGGTAAAACATTGCTCTAACATGCAAAATTAGTAACACAAAAATTAGAAAGCGGGCGCAGAGTTCAACCTGCAGCCATTCCAGTAAAGAATAAAAAGCATCTCTTGGCGATATGCGAAATGTTAGTCCTATGGTTATTACAAACATAAGAACTGAATGATCAATGCATATTAGAAGAGTCATATGGAAAATATTGTCCCAGCAATTTTACCAAGCAGAAATAAATGCCCTTTGGGTCTTTTCAACACCTCCTTAGACGAGATAATCGATTTCCATCGCACGGCACAGATGCACAGGCTGGCTCAGACCACGACGAAAAGAAGGTCCATACTGCAGCGGATCCCAATACAACCTCCCAAGACCGACTCCGCTGCGGCCAGGATACCAAGACTCATCCGAGCGCTAATCAAGGTCAAACCCATACCCAGAAACATGCTGCCGAACTTCCATGCGGGAAGAACAGAGGCACGCGCTCAGTTCCACTCGCAGCACTATCCACCAGACAAACACACCATGTGGATGCGGCACGGTACCCGGTAGGGGAGAGCCTTCGCCGTTCGCAGGCATCGCCTCGCTACAGAACCGCCACCTAGCAATCCAAGCCCCCATCTGTACGGGAAAACCCACCACTGCGGAAGAGACAGCCCTGGCTCTCGGCATAACCAAGACGCCAACACTGACCGTCGTCCTATCGGATTCACAGCAGATGCTTCGCAACTATGAGAAGGGCAACATCTGAGCCTCGGCACTGAACATTCTTCTAAAAAAGCCTCCCGACCAGCCCGTGATGTTGCTGTGGACCCCGGCTCACACTGGCGTGGGAACCAACGAGGTGGCTAATCAGCAGGCCCAAGCATTAAGACCCCTGGTGAGCACTCCTCTTGGTCTTACGCATGGAGCAGTCGACGTCACTGGGTACGCCCTCATTACATACCGAAACATCGCACAAGGCTACCGCCTTACCCGCAGAAAACTACACCCGCCCAACGCCGAAATTACGATGGAGGAAGCACTCTACAAACTCACTCCTTCCCCCATCGCACGCAATTACAGCACTCCCACCCACACTCTTCCTCTCCGCAGAGTATCCGCGATGCCGCAAACTCGACACGCTATACCACTGCTTATGCAAGTGCCCCGCGGACCGCTACCCCCCCTTCCGCAACCCCACCCACTGAGAAGAGGCCTTGGGTAGCTCTTGCCTCGGGGATCAATGAACCCTGACGCAACGGGCACTACTGGTCGCTTCGGCCATTTGGGCTGAGGCCACCCCCCCAACCTGAACCCAGTGTCTCAAAAATAAAGAGTTTTTCTCTCCCTCTTATAGCGGGTAACCTATAAATCCTCAGAAGGCCTCTTTTTCTGCCATAAAAGGTTTCAGCGTGGGTGAATGGGTACAGGACGAGGAGTAGGTAATAGTTATATATACCTACGTCAGCTTTTTGCGGCACTCCACGCTGGAGTACATAAGGCCAATCAGGTGTACAACGATGGCTCTGTGAAGTGTGATTCGCCGGCTAAAGAAGCTAAACAAGCGATACAGGTTTAGTTTGCGCCAGCAACCAGCTAAGATAACGAGGCCATGGACAGCTTCTAAGCCGACGCCGAATCAGCAATGAAGAAGGCAACAACACTGTTCCCGATTGTGATGGGAGGCTAACGGAAAAGTCGCTAAGAATCAAATGGGTGAGAAACTTTGGTATAGGCAATCGCAAGAGTCGAGGAGGTAAACTGCTGGATTTGGTAAGAGAAATACCCTGAGGTTGATGAACACATTCTTCTACAAACCAAGGAATAGGAAGTGGACATGAAAAAATTAGTGTCTTTCCACTCTGTGAAGATTGATGACCTGCAAAGCTGGATGCAGTCCACGGAGTGCACGAAACAACACGTTTGTCGTAATTTGCGGTGGAGCATATTTCGTAGGCGATTAGCTGAATGACCCTCTGACGGATCGAAGCTTTGTCCTTGCAGACAAACATGGAACTGCCTGTGTCATAAGCTTCTTACTGTTTGTGTAAGGCCGGGTTCAGACTATCCCGTAACTGTCGCAAAGACCTAACCAATGACGTTATTTTACGTCTCAGCTAACCGAACTGCATGACATGGCATTTTTTTACGTCCATAGATCACGATATGGGTTTTGCGTCGGTAATCTGAACTTAGGCTAACACACAAACCCAACCCGCTTTGCCACTATGGACTCCGGACAGGTCCCTTTTGGGCTGTTTAACGTACGCGTTTAATCTCGTACCAGCACAACAGACATACCATCCATCAGTACGGGCATGAAACCTATAGCTGCCCGTGCACGCCTCCTCTCCTCCCTACCACGCTTTTTAGATGCAACGCATCTCATTCACCCGCCTTGTCCATGCATGCATGCATCCTTCCATCCATCCGGCGCCGTCGTTGTCCGCGCCCTCCCCCATTCTCCTCGCCGCGCCAGCTGCGCTCTCCGCCGCTCTCACCGCAGCGTTATCTGCGGGTTAGCGCTCGCTCCTCGCAATGCCAGCTGTGCGTCGGCGCGCGCTAGCGCTCGGTTAACGCATGCGCATGCGCTGCTCTCTCTCATTCCCCTCACCGTTATGCGCGGTATAAAACGCGTGCCTGCCCGCTCCGCTCCATCGTTCAATCGCCGGTGCTCCGATGTACAAGGCTGTTTTGAATGGAGAATAACAACAACAAATTACGCCCACCTCCCCTCGCGGAAACCCCGTAGTAGACGGAAATGCATCGTACGCGTTCACGGCACGTTTCACGCGATGGGAGAATCAACCCAACGGAAACGCCGAGGGAAACCCACGATGCGTCGCATCTACACAGGGTTCCCGCGAGGGGAGGTGGGCGTAACTTTTTCACTAGAAAACACGCACGCCTAAACCGGGAACCGGTCATGCACGCGTGTTAGAAGTGACATACGCCGCGACGGCGGGTTTCAGTCGTTTTAGAGGGCAGCCCTTTGGCAGCCGTTACCTGGGTTTCGCGGGAGCGGCGTCTGTTTATGTCTGCGTAACTGAGTGAGCGAGCAAAGCAGCGACGAAAAAAAGAAAACGGAGAGAAGCGTCTAGCGAAGGGTGAAGTGGGGTACGACACGTGCATCTACCGCGTCATCTCTCTCACTGCCTTTCTTTCAAACATGTTTCATGTGTCGCCACCAAGGAGCGCCCTCTCCCTGCACTTTCCTCAGACGCTGTTCCTTTCTCCGCTAATTTAAACTTCTTGACGTTTGCGCAGGAGGTTCAAACACGATATGCCACAACTTGCTCGCTGCTCACTTGCGCGGGGCTAAGCCGAACCACGGGAAATTTGCGCGGTAGATTCGAACACGATTTGCAACAAGCTGGCTGGCGGCGGCGGTGCACTGCAAGGTAGCAGCGGAGTAGCCCATGCCGTCGTACGTTCGCTGATCACGCGAACACTTCCTTGGACGCAGTACAATTGCGCCGTGACCGAGAAATCTGCAGCTCCTGCTGCGCACAATATGTGGTAATCGTCAGTGCATTTTGTAACGCCCATCCGTGCTTCAGTTTATTTTTCGCGAACATCTGGAGTGTTTAGGGCACAAAACGTTCCCATAGCCTAGAAAAATGCCAATATTATTCTGATTTATATGAAAGAACATACCAAGGGCCTCAAGATTTACACACTCGTCAGCCTTTTTTGAGTTGTTTACAAGCTGTTTACCCAAGTTCTATATTACCGCCGCATAAGGCACAGCCTGGACTACTAACAACGCAGAGAGCAGGGTGCGTTTAGGAAAGGGTACTCAACCATGGATAACAGTCATGTCGTCAATCAAAGGATAGAAAAATCCACAGAGCACAATAAATTCATTTACATGGCATTCATAGAATATGAGAAAGCGTTTGATTTCGTGCTCTTCGCAGCCTTGGTACAAGCAATAAAGGAACAGTGAATAGAGGAGCCCTACATATGAATTGGAGAAGACGCCTACAAGGAATACTCTGGCAGGATAACCCTCCGCAAGCAAAGCGATAAATTCTCCATCCGAAAGGCAGTAAGAGAGGCAGATACCATCTCGCTAAAACTATTCACAGCGTGTCTGGAGGGGGAACATAGAAAGATTGACGTGCAATAATATAGGATTGAGAATAAAGTTGGAATACCCTAGCTATTTGGGGTTGCCCGACGAAGTAGTCTTGCTCAGTCACGCTGCAGAACAGCTGCGAAGAATGTTTAAGAAACTCAATCACAACGCACGGGAGCTGGCTAAAAAATAATAAATAAAGATAAAGTAATCAGCAATAAGCTTTCCAAAAGCGTCATCTTCAGCTTAGGAAACAAAACGCAGAAGTAAAAGGATATATCTACATCGGAAAGATGGTTAGTTGAAACCACAAGAAACACAGAATATCCGTCGCAGAACAGGTCTGGGTTGTGGTGCTCTCGGGTAGCGCGCCCAAGGGGTAGAAGGTAAGCTACCTCTCTCGCTTAAACCAACAATACACATTCAATGCATACTGCCGCCGATGACATCAACATCATCATCAACTACAACAAGAACAACAACCTATCTACGCCCACTGCAGGGCAAAAGCATCTCCCATATATCTCCCATTATCCTGGCCCTGTGCTAACTCCAACCAATGTATCGCCATAAACTCCTTAATCTCATCTGCCCATCTTACTTTTTACCGCCCCATGCCTCGCTTGCCTACTCTAGGGATCCACTCTGTTACCCTCACGGTGACATGCGAAGCTGTACCTTGGCACCCTACTCAGGAACCAAAAGCAAACTTAGGTGTGCTCAATGAGCCATGGAACGAATAATGTTAGAAATAACACTCTGGGACAATAAAAGAGCTACCTTGACCGGAAAACAAACTAGAGTATCAGCTACACAGCGCAAAAAAAAGTCCCGGGACGAGAAGAAGAGTAGAAACAGCACTTGTTTGTAGTCTTCTTCCCGTCCCTGGTCGTTTTTTTCGCTCTGTGTAGCAGTGGATTTCCAAATAGACGGAAGTCTCACGCTTCTACACTAGAATAGTATATTCGACAGTTCAAATAAAGAAAATCGATGCACTTCAAATGGCCACGTAATGAGTTGAACCGACAACCGGGGTACAATTGGGGTACAGAGTGAATACCAACAGGTGGGTCCAGAAGGAAGGGAAATCAAATAACCCAATGAAGCGAGGAAATATGGAAATTCGGCTGGTAAACAGTGGACTCGGGCAGTTCAGGACAGGAGCTGTTGGAGGTCAATGGGAGAGGCCTTCGTCCTACAGTAGAACTAAGTAGGCATATAATGCTGCTGATGATGATTGTGGTGGTGGTGAATACGACGATCAAATTAGACAAGCTCCACCTGTTTTGGCCTCATTAAAGCTAGACACCTTAAGTAACCGGCTGTTCCGCAACGATGTTATGACCAAGGTTTACCAACTAAACAAACCCGATTTAGTTTACTCAGTTACGAGTAATTTTACGCTCAGCTTCGCCAATAGATATGGAATCGCTGCTTTCAGTAGCCTCTCGGATGAAACTCACTGCACCATTTGTACCCGTAGTTGACCCCTTCGTACTTCACCAGTTCTTCACCCCCGTGCCCCATCGACCAACGTCGATAAGGCTCGGCGTCGGAACAAATGGCCGCATAACTGCTGCCGAGCGGGCAGCTGCCAAGTAAGTCATCTTTGTCCGGTTGGCATACTGTACTTTTTAATCAGAAGGACCGCATATATCTAATTGCTGCGTTCACTAGTACAACAAATGACCATATCAAGCCCAATTTATATCTACAGTATCATGCGATTTCCCGCATGGATAATTGTTCTATTATAACCATAAGGCTACCAGCGACGCGCAGTGAACTAACAGCGCATTTATGATCGAAAAACCCCTTTGGCTAATGGGGTTTATCAAGCCCGTCAACAAACCACTACTCTAAAAATCGTTGTCGACAATCAGGTAAAGTGGGATTAGGCGCCCCTCGCATGCAGATTCTCAATGACATAGCAGGCCCGTTTCCAAGAAATTCATGTAGAGTGCCGATGCCAACTTTGCATAGTTAATGAACGGTTAATGTACAGGGTAAAGAAAACAACCATATCCACTGAAATTTCATCCAAGTCTTTTATTTCGTTGGCAGAACGCACACTAAGCAAGCTGCAATGCTCCAAGGGAAGAAACTCTCGTTTCTGTTTCATTATCATACATAAGTCACCTACCTTTATTACAGTATTCTGAGTTCCGCCAACCCATATGTTCCCTCCACTAGACTGCGAGTGGGGCACCGCAATGCTTCTACATGCGGCCATAGCTTTCAAGGATCCCATCGACTGTAGGCTCGAATGAAGAAGGTGTTGATAATCCGAGGATTAACGATTCGCAGCGTACGAGAGGGGCATAAGCAGAGCGGCGTCAGTATGTTATGTACTATGCAATTGTAGATGCAGAAGTTGCGGCAACAATCTGGCTCATCAGCGGACAGGCAGCCGTCCTTATCGCTGCCCACGCTCTGGTGCCCATTATCGGTAAAGCCAGACGCATATTTTTTTTTAATTTCAGAGCAACGCATTACAGCTTTGTTAGTCGTCCTTCTTTACACCGGGGAGTTCCGATCAAGTTGTTTGTTAGCTCAAGCGGGTCATAATCTTTTTTATGGGTATGCGCTCACCAACCCGCCCATATTTCAATATAGTGTCACCACAGTTTTTTTTAACGTAGTTTGTTATTCGAAATGCGCTTCCGACTTCCGCATATATGAAAATGACGGCTGGTAACCAACCCAACCCAGCAGGGAAATCTACAAAACAACGAACCGTAGTTTTTGTGATGGTTTAGCAGAAAAAGTTATTCCGAAGAATTGGTAAAGGTATGGTAATGTCTATTATTCTCAACTTCTAATGGCGATAACTGCCTACGTTTACTTACGAATGGTCTCCGTAATGAAATATCTGGTTGAATTCGTAGTCGTCCTCCATATCATTCGTCTTCTGAACATGTAGGCATGTTACATCTTTTTGTTGATACTTGTAATTAGTGTGACTTTGGTTTGTCAACCAAATGAACTGAGTTGTGTTCAAAAACTGCAAAAAAAAAACAAGTCAGGTTATCTTTTTTGTGTAGGTATTCGTAGCAACTGGCTTAAGCAATACAATAGAACAGAACCATACACCAGCTCCATCCCTGCGGCATTGATTTTTAAAAAGAGGACTAAGGCGCCTCAACGGGAGCCATTGTCGCAAGAACAGGGCTCGCGTACTGGAGACCTAAACATTATTATATGCTTGTTGAACTGTTGCCGGTATCATCGTCATTTATTCATTAATCCTTCTGAAGCAAACATACGTACCTGAAAGTCTTGATCTCACATAGATTTATAGGATCAATGGCCTTTAGAGCAGGCAGCACACTAAGGCATGGAGCAGCGTCCAAGGAAATTGGAAGACATCCCAGCAGGTTCCGAAAAGATTGTGGTTTAGTGGTTTCAGCTTCGTATATAAAAATAAGTTTGTCCCCTATGAATAGTGATGTTCACGAAAGCCGGTTGCAATTGGTATGGTGTGGTTTAGCTTTACTGGGCGTTTGTTCAATTAAATTATAAGGACACTGACCCTGTGTACTTCGCTGACTGCGGACACACAATTTCTGCGTGGAGACAAACATGTTTTATTATATCGCAGTTATAGAAATCACAGCGAAGCTCTAGTTAGGCGCAGAGGTTACCCCGGAATAATGCGTGGTATTTCACAATGGCCCTGTGGACACAAACGCCGCGCCCCGCGATACAAGAGTCAGGATAGTAGCGGCGGCGGTGGAGAGGGGTATGATGTGGGGCTGTAACCATACTCCATTCGTCGATGGCCAGAATTCACTGCTTAACACGCGAAATTGGATGAGAGAGCTTAAAAAACCGAGCTTACACCGATCTTGTTAAAGAACTTTAAAAGTGGTTATAAGAGTTAAGGTAAAGTTTTGTCTTCACTTTCACGTCCACATGCATTGCTGAGAAAACACTTTTCAGGGCCAATGAACGACATGCTAAATCAAAATATACAGGCCCTAACATCTCCCCTTTTTGACGAATTTCTTGATACTCTTAGTAGGCTGTGCTGAATACATTAGGACGTGAATGATACGGAGCCGCCCCGTATCGTCGAGCAGCGTGCTTCGCCACCAAGATTAAACCATAATTACCACTAGATGTCGGACGAAGTCTGTTAGTTTTTGTTCACATAGGCGCGAGAACTGGGTGGATCAGACGTATACAGCTTTCGTGCAATTATAAAGGAAAGGTGATCATTATATTTGAAATGTTGTGGTGTGGCTCATAGCAGTGGTTGTCATTCTTCTTTGGTGAGGGGTATTTAGTCTTCGCCTAGGCGGCACCGTATCGTATGACAAGCAAATAAATTTACCAGTCTTCAGTTTGCCATGTTGCGCGAATTACTGAAACGGAAAACGAGACACGTCTCTTCGCCCAAACCAGTCATCTCAATAAAAATAGGTCTCCTTGTTCCTCTTCTACTTTTCGTGGGTCGTGAGAAAAGTTTGCCACTTAGCTATTGAATGAAAAAGTATATAATAAAGCGATCGACAAGAGATGTAACGAACCTGCGCTTACGTCAGATAGGGAATGAGGTCACGCGTTACCTCCACCAGTCGAAAGGGTGTACCGGATTGGGCTCTTTTAGTAGTCTAGCAAAGGCACTGTGGTTCTCCGTAACTGCATCACAAAGGTTAATGAGGTTAACGTCGCAGCTGCCTTAAGTGAGGACGTGCGGGGTGTTTTAGTAGCCCTTAACACTAACGTGGCTTTATTACGATCTTAGTAGAAGAGAAATAATTTTCTGGTAGTCTGTAAGTACACTGATATTCCGCTGGACTCATATGTGCCAGGATCAACTAGAATTTGTCCGGGAAACACGCATCGGTAAGTGTCTGAGGAGACCCATCTTTGACCGTTTTGCTCTCCTAGCTTTTCTGCAGGTAAACCCCGCTGAAACAGGTGAAGAGCGGACTTAAATCTCTGATCATTGCTACTGCTTACACTACGAAGGATTTTAGAATGCCGAAGACTGCATTAATAAAACGCACTTGTTTTTTGTAGAAACAGCCACAGCTCACGCCCCGGAAGCCCAACGATTATTCAATCCCTGCAACTGAAAACCCTCTGTAGACACTCCTTTTGCATCTCGAGAACCTTCAATATCTCCATGGTATCTACATCATTATAAAAAAAAAATTATGTGCTCAAAGACAAGCAATCTTGCTTTGACCAATTGTCAAGCATACCTACTTCTACCATAAGACGATTATCGGTTCAAACCTCGCACTCCAGTTTAACGAAAGCTGCCAAAAGGAGGTTTTTTTTGTCCAGTGGGAACATAACATGTGGAGAGGTTTTAAATCTGTATGTGGTCGATATTTCATCTTTGAACCAAGTTGCCGCAGTACTGCGAATGCAGTGCAGGATTTCTCAATATATTTTTACTAGACAGTGGGCAGAAAGGTACCAACAGAGATGAGTGCAGTATCCTGTTTTACCCCGCCACGTCAGTAGCACTGCGCCAGAGTCCTCGCCCTCTTATTTGCGAACCTTCCAAACCATCACATCTTGTTTCACCAGGTGGTAAAAAATACAGGTACAAAATCCTCCTAATATCAGCTTTTTTATATAGCTTCATTTTATATAGTCTATTAGCGGGAAGGCTTTTTCAGGCAGCAGCCGGTGGCGGCGGCTGCTCGCTCCGCCGATCTCCAGGTGACACCAGTGCCGCTGCGGCCGGGATACGAGTTGGGGCCTCCTCCAACGGCGGAGTTTTCAAACTGACAGAATCTAGAAAGGCTTGCCGTAGCGACTGCGCTGTGTTGCAAGCGTAGCGAGGCAGACAGAGTGAAAACATCGTAAAAAATTGTCCGTGGCATTTGGCCAAATTTACCCGCCGCAGCCGTAAAAAACTAGGCAACGCTGTCTATGGGCCCAACAAAAATGACGTCACTTCCCCCACACTTTTAGCAGTGCATTGCGATGCTAGGGGCCTCTCCTGAGTATTCCTTCCTCCATGCTCCCTCCTAACATTTTTCTTCCGCCATGATTCTTGCCGTACTGCTGTCGCTGTGGAAGCGCGCGCAAGCGAGCGCACGCGCGCGCCCAGACCGGCCGAGGTCTTCAGCGTCCCCACGCACCCGGGCAGCATGACGTCATTCCCAAAACCATGGCGTGTACACACGCAGCAGCAGCGCGCGCCAACCACAACCAGCGCGTCGGCTTCGTCAAGTAGCCCGGACGTCGGCAGTTTGTAGCAAGTATCAGATAATACCATGTCGGCCCATCCCGGGCTTTCTCATGCAGGCGAAGATTAAAATGGATTTAAAATACGTTACGCCGAACGGTTGCTGTTGAAACTTGCTGGGAGATATCTCCTGATGAATAGGAACCATTTTACATAGTTATGTCAGCTTTGAAATTTCATTTCAGTACTCCTTTATGAGTGGTAAGTAGGAAGCGGCCTTCAGGCGATTTGGTGTGTGTATCTCACTTTCACTCACCTTTTAATCGGTGTTACGTGGTCTGACATCGTGGACGCCACGGTAATATTGTGTCGGCGGTGGTAGTCGGTATTTGTTTACATTTTTAAAGCAAAGGTTTCTACCTCAAGCAGCCAATAGGTCTTCCGTAGTGCGCAGGACAACATACTCACAAAGCGGCTGGGGAAGCGCAAGGCGCTTTTCACTCACGGAGCCCAGTGTAGAAGGCGCGGCGATAGGCGCTATAACCGAGCGTTTCCCGTGCTCACCCCCGCTGGCGGGTCAGCGGGACCCTTCCGTCTGCTTTGTCGTCTGCTTTAGCCACGGTGTTGGGCCTGTTTTGCCGCAGCATCGCGTCCATTGCACGCTTACTTCGCATGGCTTAATTTAACTTGTTCGACAGCCCCTCCTGGGTAACCCGCACCCGACGGAATTAGGTGATCTTACAGCAAAGGTACGTTAAGGATTGGCTTACAGCACAGCGAAAAAAATGTACAGAGCACTTAGACATCTGGCCGCTAGAAAAACGCCACCTTTGCGCACTGCTTTTCACGAATGCATCGCGAATACCAATTCGGTTGTGTTTAACAAGTATTACAAAAGACGAATGGAGTGACTGGTTCTGATAAATAGCGAATATAAAAGTTCCGTCAGCTTTCTCGCAATTCCTAAACTAACGAAACTATTTAGTTCAAATCTGTGAACGGGAATCAATAAGCTCACATGCCGGATTGTTTCGGTGTCTGCGCTTGTGTCGCGCGGTGGTTTAGCCCCCAGCTAGCATATCAGTATGACTACGGTCCGCTGTCTGACCCTTCGAAACACGCTCGTCTCTGTTTTCTTTGTTTTGACGCAAGGCCGGGCTACAGCAGCGGCGTCTGCCGCTCGAGCCTGGTTGTGGCCGACGCTGCTGCGTTCGGAACGGCGCCTCACTAAACCCAGGCAAAGGCTGGCAGAATCTTTGGTTTCACTCTTTTTAGAGGCAAGTGTG
>CM023448.1:348013689-348135141 GCA_013339765.2 Haemaphysalis longicornis | reverse complement strand
CAAAAGATACTTGGGACCCCTAAGCATATTAAAATAAAACGCAAAAAAAAGGATTAATTCGTACCCGTGGAAGCCTAACAGATAATTTGACTATCGCAGTCTCCTGCCTATAAACAATACATGAGAGCTTATCGCTATTACGCTGTTTCCGCGCACGTGCACGTGCACGTGCACCCGCACCACACCCCACGCGCGCACGCGCCCACACACACACACACACACGCGTCGCTACGGTAGCACCCGCGCCACGCACGCACGCACGCACGCACACGCACACACCACGCACGCGTGCTCACAAAGTATACCATATTTTCGCAAAAAGCATATCTTCGGCCTGCGATATTGCGAAAGTGCTGTAATGGCGAAAACAGAATTCAGCACGCTGGAATTCAGTCAGACCGAGATGACAGAATCCTGGGCTAGCACATTCGGCTTTCAAATAAACTACCACTAAGGCTTCGTGCAAAGGCAATTGTGGGTGTTAAACAACGTAAGTTAGAATGAAAAGATCGCATATTGAGAGCTTTCTGGCATTAAAACGCGACAACAAAGGCTCATTTACAACTCAAAGCGCAGGCAGCGTCGGCCAGACGAGCGTCTCTTCAGCCTTAGTCTAAGGCCGCCACCTTGCGTAGGGAATGGGAGTTAACAAAAGAACACCTCTCCGTCTGGCTCCGCGCCGAATGGGACGGCCGGAGCAACAGTAGTGTCAGAGTCCGTCAAAGCATTGACGGACTCTGGTAGTATGTTTCTAGGCGCGGCGCTGCGCCGTCAGCCCCGTTCCGTCGTCGCGCCGAAACGGAGGGGCTTCGCAAGAAGAGCGGTTTATATAGTCATAAGCGGTCGAAACGTATGAACCGCTGGCGCTTGTCATACTTTGTCATGGCGCTTGGAAACTTTTACATTCGACGCAATATATACGTAATTAACCGACAGCGCCCGCGTTCATTTATTTAGGAACGCTCGTTGGGTTTGTTTTTACGACAGTAAGCGAACAAAAGTGACAGTGCAACGCCGGCACGTGCGGGAGGAAAACCAAGCACAAAAAAAGACAGAACTTAGCTGGCGCAGTTTCAGACAGGGGGCGCGCGAGCACTGCGAAGGGGGGAAATTTGAATTGCATTGTTGCGGTAGCTTTGAGTGGATAATGGCGTAACAGCATATTACGGCGAATGAGTGACCTGCACTTCCGGCAGCTTTCACATTGAGTCGAACGGCTTTAATTTTTCTTCAACAAAGCGCTAATACTGATCGCGGACGACATGAAGGAACGTTTTGCTTGGTGGTCCCGTGCTGGGAAAGAAAATTCGCGTTCCGGAACGCAAGACTGATTTTACCGAAACAGACCAAACCACTCGGTATGAGGTAGCGTTGTATTCGGTTGCTTGTTTACCGCTATACATCATCAGAGCCTCGCTTACTTCCGGTATGGCGTGACGCAAGTAGCGGCTGCACTAGCTGTTTTCGTCAACTTTTGATTAGTAATTTCTCGGTTTTTAAGGCATCTTTTGGTTACAAATCAATGCTGAAATGACTGTGGGAAGTTCAGACGTCCGGTTGAAATTAACTTGCTGGTTGTCCTTAGTGTCCGTCTAGGCATTTAAGCATGTCAACAGGATCTGCAGACTGGTGTTTTGTAACTTTATATTATGTTCTTAAACAATTGCCTTTATTAATATGGGTATTTGTTTTATTCGTTACCTCACGAGGCGCATTGTATATGCTTGCAGGAAAGTCTCGGCCGCTCTGTGCCAACTGCGCTGCCTTCCCGAGCACGAAGAAGTGAATTGATTTGTACCAATTGCGGCCGTATTTTTAATGGAGGCGACAGATGATGTTGAGACTTACACGCAAACTAAGATGACAGGTTTTCTAAAATATCCCGTAGCTTTGGATAGGGCCGCATCGTAAAGGCCATGGTTGACACGCCCTTGCAAAAACACATCAAATAGAAAGGAACATGTGTTAATTTTTATGGGGCATGTTGTACTTAAGCAAAGCTGCGTACGGTGAAGCATCGTAAAACATTGTTGAGTTCATCCAACTCTATTTATAGCACACCGTTTCTCAAATACAGTCGACGTCCGATTTCTCGGGCGCTTGACCTTCCGGACATGCCTGATTTCTCGGACTCATTCGCGGCACTGTCAAGTTCGCCATAGGGTCAATGTATTGAAACGTCCGACGCATCGAATGTTTATAGTCTTAGACGCCCAATTTTCGGACTAGTTGGAACTGATCTATTTTGAACGTTTAGCGCGCAGAAACGGACTTTTTTACCGCCAACCGCCGAAACAAAATCGCCATCAAACCCACCCCATTCACACCGCGCCCCGGCTACCGTAACCTCGAAACCGCAATCTAGCGCACGCCAACCTGTTGGGAGCCGTAGGTTAGCCAAACCGGCAAGCCTCTTTTTTTTTAATTCACGTCGTTCATGTATCGTTGAGTTAGTTTTGCGGTAGATTGTGGGCTCGAGTGCTGCTCCGCGATATCTTCAGACCGAAAAGTTTCCCGCTGCTTGGTGCTGCGCTTTTAATTTGATCAAGCGGATTCCCCGTTGACAGCGATGGCGCCGACTGCGCCTTCGTCATCTTGGTCAGCGCCTTTGAAGTGTGCAAACCACCCTCGTAGGCTGACCATGGGAAACAAAGCCACCATCATCAAACACGTTCAAAGCGGCCAGTCACAGGCAGAGATTGGGGGGAGTTCGGAGTTTCCAAACAAACTGTTTTGGACTTCATGAGAATCAAGACAAATGTATTGGAAGTGGCTGCGAAATCAACCGGGGCCGAAAAGAATAATACGAGTTAGGCTGTTTACCCGAAGCTCGAGAAAGCACTCCTCGTGTGGCTGAATGCCAATATTGCCAAGAAAATCCCGGTGTCAGGCGACATCCTGAAGCAGAAGCGGAGGTTTTCGCGCTAAGAATAAACCTGAATGACGTCAAGCTCAGGGAAGGTTGGCTTCACAATTTCAAGAACCGAAATTATTGGGAGTTCAAGAAGATGTGCAGGGAAAGCGGCGCGGTGACGATTCCGCAGTCGCATACTATCAGAAGAGAAACCTGCAGTCTTTGCTTTAACAGTTCACGCCTGAGAATATTTTCAACTGCGATGAAACTGAGCTTTTCTACACGCTGCTGAAAGAGGAAATGCTAGCATTTGCTGGTGACCCCTGCCACGGCGGCAAGCTCAGCAAAGATCGGCTCACTCTTCTCGTCGGCCGGAACACGACGGGCAGCGCTTCCGTTGCTCGTCCTAGGGAAGTCGAAACATACAAGATGTTTCAAGGGAGCGGTAACCCTGCCTGTTCTATACAAGGCGAACGAGAAGGCGTGGGTAACGCAGGAGTTATTCGAAAGATACGAGCGCAAGCTAGATAGGAAGTTGGAGCAGCAGAAACGAAAAGATCTGCTGTTCGGGGATGACTGCGCTGGGCATGGCCACATCAAGGACCTAAAGGTCATACGGATAGAATTTCTGCCGCCGAACACCACAGCAGTCCTCCAGCCGATGGACTAAGGCGTGAGCAGCAAATTGAAGCATTTGTACAAATCACATGGGCTCAGCCGCATGGTGCTGTGCACCGGCGGTGGGGAAAGTTACGTTGTTGATCTGAGTTCTTCCGCCGGCATGCTTGTAGACGCCTGGAAAGTGGTAACGCAGGAGACCATTTGGAACGGTTTTCGCCACGCGGGCTTCGCACTCGACACGGAGACGGCCAGCTCGCCCGGAGAGGACAGTGTGCACATGTGTGATCAACTTCCACCCGTGGTCGTTGCCTTCGACTACCTGCCCGCTGCCGGCGTTTTCATTACAGCCGGGATAACCTTTGAAGGCTTCGCCGACACTGATAAAGACCTCGAACTCTGTGCGGAATTGTCCGATCCGCACAGTTATGGAAGATTCCGACGACACCGACACCCATAACGCAGAGCCAGCGCTTACACAGCCGACAGGCTCAGAGTTTACGCGAGCATTGGTGACACTGTCATCGAGGTACAGCGACAATACGACGTTGACTGAAATACAGGCAGATATCCTCGCGGGAAAGCGGAATGCCGTGGAAAAGAAAATAAGTGAAAATAAGTAACGGCTTCTTAAATGGCACCTAAACGTTGTGTTGGCTGAATCCCAGCGCGATCCTGGCAGTTCGACCTTGACCCGCTCAATCGGAGGAAATACCTATGAAAAGGCGTGTTTTCGGCGTCGTTCGTTTTGCCAGACTGCCTGAATTTCCGGACGTTTTCTTGGTCCCTTGGGGGTCCGGGAAATCAGACTTCGACTGCATAGTAAAAGAGAAGTTTTACGGCAGCGTTACTAAAGCACATTGTTACACGAAATGACAATATAATCTCTTTAAGAACGTCGTTGGCCTTCTCACATCGCAGAGGTCATTGGAGCCGGCGGGGAATATCAGCCGCTTTTATCTCTGAGCGAGATATTTCTGTACGTTCCCTTCCCAGCTTCTTGAGTGAAGAGCTACGCCGCGACATATAACACTTGAGTGCCCACCCTCACACAGCTAAAGTGACTCGGCTTATCGTCATTTCTTGATGTATTGTCTACTTTGATAGGTGTCATTATCAGTGGGGCAATCTCTTCAACTTCGCAAAAACTAATATTAGGTGTTTTGTGCAGCGGGTGGTAATTCAGTGAAGTATGTTTCATAGAAGCAGGCAAATTGGTTTTACTCTTCTTTTTGTCTCCAGCTGCAGCTTTCAGACATTTATTGTTGGAACGACATTGCTTTTCAGTGTCTGAAACATGTTGCTGTCCATAGATTTATAGCTAGTCTTTTAAATGTACACAGGCTACGCGATCGGCATAATTCCAGTAAGCTTTAGCTTTGAGTGCCTGCAGATATGTAATGCAAATAATTAACCATTATCTTAAGGAAACGATTTCATTCACTCGCAGGCTGATTTTTTACATCGACGTCAGGAGCAGCATCTTTACAGTAGACGGTGATCATCAAGCTTGCGCGGGGTGCCAGGGTGACATGAATATCGGCGATCCTTACAGCGGTACGGTGTTGGGGCTTCTTCGTGCTTCGGTTCCGGCGTCATGGAGTGATCGGGGGAAAACGTTATCGACTGGGTCGTAGATCAATTGTTGCACCGCTGTAAGACAAAAGTCAATTCCAGGGAGTACGTTGCGGGAGCAGTTAGGCAAAATGACGTACGTGGCAGGGTACGTGGTGCCGTCGATGGTAACGCGAGATGTGCACTTTCCACTTGGAGCTACGAGATGGCCTCCTGCTGTGCGTATGTGCGGGACGTCCCATCCGGTCATAACTTTCTTCAGCTTAGACTCAAATGGTCCGCTCATTACTGAGTAGTCGTCTCCGGGGTCTAAGACGGCGACCACATCAAAGCCGTCGATAGAAATCTTGACGTCAGACGCCGTCTTCCTCGAGTTTCGGATGCGTCGGGGCGTCGTATCTGGACGGTTGGGCAATATGCGTCGTCGTTGTCGTTGTCTTCTGAGCGGCGCGCTTAGTCATGTCGGGTTCGCGTCGCGCCGTGTCATTGTCGTCATGTTCGGGAGTCTCGCCAGGGTTATGTCGGATCGTCGGGATGAGGGCATGTCGTGAATCACTGTCTTCGGCACATCCTTGTGTCGTTGGAGGGCTTCCGTTTTTTTTTTGTACCGTAGAGCTACTTCACCTCCAGAAGTTGCTACTTTTAGTTTCCCACGCATGGGCTGTGGGACCTTCCACCGGCGAAGTCAGCATTGCTCCGGCGGTTCGGCGATTGCTAAAGGTAGGGTGCCGGCGAACGGCTGAAACGGGCTGGACCACAGCTGGTGTTGGACACGTATACCTAGATCTCAAATGGGTGCTGACCGGGTTGGGAGCGAGGTGCGTCGACGGAGAACCCTCGCAAACCGAGCCTCTAGTAAGGGCAGCGACGGTAGAAGTCTCTCCGCAGTGGTAGCACAGCGGACGATTATCGGCGGTTCGCCATACGTCCGTCTTCCTTTGCGTCTGGGTTTGGGCTGCAGGGTGTCTGGCGGGCGACAGTGCACGGTGGTACGGCGGGACCTCTTGACGACGGGTTGGAGCAGGGCGGGGTCGACGAACAGCCTCGGAGTAGGTCATAGCTTGTACCTAGCGTGGTAACTCTAATGGCGTAGAACTCCTCAATGCGAGTTGAAATTCTTCCCGGATCACCTCAATCCTAGAAGTGACTTGGGGTTGCGGCGTTGTTGGGAAGAGTTTCCGCAGTTCTTACCTGATGACAGCGCGGATCGTAGTGTGTGAGAGCTAATAGCCCCGGCATCGATTGTGTCCGCAACTAGCGCATTGATGGGACGGTCGTACTGCCACGTACGAATTTCCGACGTCTACTGCATGGCGGCCGCCTCAGACGCGAATTCGGCCACCGTTTTAGGGGGTTGCGGACAAGGCAAGCAAAAAGCTCTTTCTTTACTCCTCGCATTTGAAACCTCAGTTTCTTTTCTTTCTTCATTTCCGGGTCCGCGCGACGACATAGTCGCTTCATTTCCTCAACGAAGATTACGACTCCTTCGTTGGGGTGTTGCGTTCGAGTTTCCAGCATAAGCGCAGCTCGTTCTTTTCTCACCATGGTCGTGAAGGTCTTTAGGAACTCGCTTTTGAATTGCGTCCAGTTGGTCAAGGCGCTCTCGTGGTTCTCGAACCAAGTTCGAGCTGCATCCTTCAAGTAAAAGAAAACATGCCGGAAGGTTTCTTCATCGTCCCACCTGTTGAAGATCCGGACGCGCTCCAGCTTCTCCAACCATTCCTCCGGGTCTTGGCGGAATGTTGGCGGTTTCCGGGGCTGCTGCAGCACGATTGGCGACGTTGTTTCTTGCACCATGTGGTGGTTGCAGCGGTCGTTGTCTCGCGGAGGTCGGGCGGTCGGGTGTCAGCCCGGCACTTGGCAATGCGGTTGAAGCAGGAAGACGTGTCTAGATCGATCAACTATGACTCTATGGCCGGGGGAAGTAACGCACCCCTGTAATCCAGCGTGAGAGGAGGCCGGCAAGTCAAGTTGCAAAAGTAGCAAGTGCTGGTCAGCGTACAGTCTTTTGTATTGGGAATACCGATTAAATTCGGGAAACCATTACGGGCCGGGGACTGGCGACCCTTGTAACCGCAAGCTTTGGCGGGCCAGCGACCTGATCGCAATATGTCGGGGGAGTGACAGACCCCTGTAACCGAACGTCAAGGGGCTAGATGTTGTACAGTCCGTATGGGGTCGGGGAGGGGGTCGCGCCCCCCTGTAACCTTGCTGCGAGGGGCATATAGACTGATCTTCTCTAGCTGAGGCGCTTGCGAACCTCGTCACCCAAATGCCACTGGGACGTACTTTCACGAGCTACTTGGTGTCCCGCACGGGGAAAACGGGGAAAGGTGAGGTTAGTACCACCGACCGGGGAAACTCTCCTGGCTTAGTAACGGCTAATAGGCCCGGACCGATCTCCTCTGCCATATGCAAGGTAATGCCCGAAGACTCTTGTTCCTATGAGCGACAGAGTAGGCAAAGAGGAGGACATAAGAATAGTCCCGCTGTGCCGCAGGTACCTTGCGAACGGGCCGTTGAGGCACCGTTCGCATACAAACTTCCGGTGTCCGGAGACCGTGAAAAGCAGGTGTTGCAAGTACCCGTGTATAGTGGGAAAGCTTCACTGGTGATCCGTGAGTACCTGGTGCGGGGCCGTCGGTCAAGGACGTTAGTACGCATCGGCCGCTGAGCTGGGGGTCGGGAGGGGCCCGTCCGTCGCCACCAAATAGGGTACTTCCTGTCTCCGACGGTTGGGGCCCAGTAATCGGACCCTATGGGTGAGCGGTAACCCGTGGCAGGGACCGCACATTTGGCAATTGGCACTGTCTGATGCCCTCGCTGAGCAATCAGTCTTGGAAGAGAGTCAGACAAAAGGATTGGAGCAAAATTGCTCCCCCCATTCCCACCCTTCTTCCCATAACCCATCCCGATGTCCAAGTTCCCGTTCCCAGCAACCCACCCTACACGGCTTTTCCTAAGGGGGGACAAGGGGGTTCCCCCCGGGCTCGTCCCCCTGGCGGTGGGTCGCAAGAAAGCTTTTCCCGTTAATTTCTCTCCACCTTTGGGTGGACAAAATTCTCTTTGCCGGTTGGCCCTTTTTTTGTATTGTTGCAATTGGGTATAACCGGTTATACTACGGTGGTGCCGGGGAGCTATTGAAGGCTCCATTTACTCGATGTCAGGTGGCCGAACTCGGGCGACAAGCCTTGCAGTCGGGGCTGGATCTAGTTGGACTGTTCTGGCGGCTTCCAGAGGTCACAGGGAGCATAAAGGGTGCTCATCCAGCACCTCAACCCGATGTCACGAAGCAAAAGACGATGCAGTTGACTTCATGGGAAAGACGTTTATTGGAGCGAACTTGCGCTCCCCTAACAACTGAAAGAAAACAAAGGTGGCGAAACAGCAGTCAACAAAGTTACGTGCGCTAACGAGCGTCCGCGAGTCTAATACCGCGGCGTCTGCTCTGCAGGCTTTTTATCTTTCGGCGCGGGTGGTCCTCGAACCGTTGATTCACACCCAGGACATTGTAGATCAAGGAAGAATATTTTACGCTAGTGACGTTAGGGTGAAACAGTCTCCTTATCTGAATCAGAGCCCGCGCGACATAAAAATAAAGAATGTAACACGCACTTCGCTTGGGACAGAGATAACAGCCTGGAGCTGCCGAACAGTAAAAACAAACAAGAAACCCGTACATGGTTCGCCGCAATATGGTTGCTCGTTGCAATGTGAATACATCGTATTATCTGCATACGACGTTCTTTGGCTGCAGGAGAGGCTCCGCTTGAGGGAAGGGAGAGTTATGCGGCTATAGTTCTGGCGAGGAAAATATTCTCCGTGTATATAGAGGCAACTACGTCATCACCCCTTGCTGATTCTACACGCGAAAAGGGCACCAGAATTTTCAAATTATAAATGGTTGCAACTAGAGTCAAACGTCCTTTAAAATGGGGACTGCTGCTACCATTTACGTTGTCGTTCACCATCTACAACGCGCCTCGCACCATAAAAGATCAAACACGCGGCAGCAGGAACTTTCCCGAATATTGGGAACACTTCATGTGGCTATTGACTACATCGACGTTCATGAATGTTCGTTTCTGTTCAAATTAACACATCAGGGGTTAACAGAAGTATGCTGTATGTAAAGCTATAAAAAAAAGTTTACCATGATTGGAATGCAGGTTACCCTATACGAAAACGTCGTTTAAAAACCTGCTAGTCAACTAAGCTTCGCCGCGGTGGCTCAGTGTCTAAGGCGTTGTGCTGCTGAGCCTATGTACGCCGGTAAACTCCGGGCCGCGTTGGCTCATTTTTTGGTGGAGGCAAAACGTGAAAACGCCCGTGTGTCGAGATTTCGGCGCACCTAAGTGATCCCCAGGTGGCGAACATTAATCCGAAGCCCTCAACTACGGCGCGTCTGACAGCTCAGGGGTTCAGCTCGTTTAAATCCCTGAAAATCAAACAATAGCAGTAAGACAGTTCTCTTGCACAGTGTTCAAATGAGGTAGAGCACAGAGCCTGGCTACTCCCGCGTAGTATTTGGGTCATGCTCTCTAGCAGAATTGAGGACGTTTTACAGCTTGTTCGCAAGCCAAACTAGACCATGTGATGAAAGCAACCGCCCGAACAGTAACAAAAATGTGTATGTACACTACGAAATTTGCTATTTTTATTTGTCTCTGTTCTTCATAATCAGACATTTGTACGCCAGTGTCTTTCTTTCTTAAATATAGTTGAAAATAGACAGCTGTTGAGCCTGCTGGAATGTGACGTAATTTGCGAGAATGTACGTAGATCTTTTTGGTTTCACGGCCCACACGGAAGTTTTTTTATTATTTTAATTTAATTATTTCTGATGAACATCTACAGTTCTGCCAATTTTCGCTCCCAAGGTATGTCGCGAAATATATATGTTATTCCTGCATCATCTCCGTCTATGTTTTGGTATCTTTAAGACCTATTCTTCTTATTATTCTTCGCCCCGCCCCTTCCATTTCTTGACCATACTTCTTCCGTCTTACATATTTAATGGTGACAATCTACCACATACGTATACACTTCTTTAAAAACGCCATTTCTAGCTTTGCCGTGTGCTGCGTGTATCTTCATAACCAAAGCCAGGATTGCGCTTTTTTGGCAGAAAATACTAGGTTTTCTGGCGATTAACAAGTAATTCCAAACTAAACTCAGTTTGGTTGAACAGACGTTTTTCCTATCTTTGTGTTTGATTTTTCTCAATAGAGTTACATCGAAAAAGAGGTTGCGAGACGCGCTGTGACCGCCCCTGGTGGAGCAATCACGCTCCATTAAATTGGCAGGCCATGCTTCGCTATCAAGTCGCTTCCTAGTGGCACGCGCTATTTACCATTAGGATGGATGCGTGAGTCTCGTTCAAATGTTACCAGGTTTGAGCGACCGACCAATGCCGTTTTATTCCACTATAGGAGCCATGCCATATTCGGCGCTCTCTAACATTGGTCTGTTTCGGGGGTGGTGGAGTTGGAAAAGGAATATCGTTCTTGAGTGTGGAAGCGATAACGTAAAAACAAAGGTCCTTCTCAAAGTTCTACTATGACATGCCGGAAGATTAAAAGCGCACAAAGAGTGCATACAGGGTCCCTAATCCTTGGGAGCTTTTAATCTTCCGAGATGTACCAAATATCCCGAATTTCGGTATTGCTTCATCTCACTGCAGTGCCATGCCTCGCAGGGCCATTAATCGCGTCGCAATCACATTGATGCACCGGAGTGCCCTAGAGATGCATGTGATTCCCTGCGGAGAGGCGCTGCCGCTGCACTTGGCTGCAGCATTGACACTGCGGTAGGACGTGACTGAAAGAGGGTAAATCGCCGAATCTCCAGTTCTTCGAAACACATAGTCCCTAGCAGTACAAACTATGAGAAAAAGGCACACATATGCATTCTCAAAAATTTGTCACGTATGTGGTCTCCTTGGCTGGTCTTCACATTGTGGGATCACTTTCTTTCTACAATGTCTGTGTTTTGCTCTTCATCAAAAATAGCAAGAAAGTGTTCTCTTTCGTTATTTTTTACGGCTGTTGTGACCATCACGCTTCAGTAGTAAAGCACCGTTGGATACGACGCGGCCATCCGAACCCCGTCAGCAAAATTGTTACGGCCGACCACGCATTTCTCTCGCACACGGAACCCCAGATTGATCCACCAAATAAGCCCGCAGGCAGTAACTTGTGACCATACCTAATTGTCTCCTATGTCCTGAAACTCTTACTTGAACAATTGCGCCTGATTTTCTTTAATTACCCACACGGCGCTATTTCGATGCGTATTCAATACCTGCGCGGGTCACATTCGAGCGCGTATTTGTGCTTCTGAGCGCGACGATTAAATTCAAGACAGGAGCCCCAGCCGTTTTTTTATGAATGCAGAAAACAGAAACACTGGTTTGTTGAGACTTCAGGCAACGTAAAGACAGAAGGTGCTCTGCAATATCGCGCAGCCTTGGACAATCCTGCAACAGTAAATCCAAGGTCGACGTAAAAATCTAAACAGCGCACGATACTAATATAATACATGGTATGCTGATTTTTATGCGGCGTTTATGACTCAAGAAAGTGCGACAATGGTTCATTTAGTGCCTTCAAGTACTTTCTATGTGACATTATTCAATACAGGAGCCCAGTAAGTTGTGCCAACATTTTTATGCTGTGCGATTCAAGTATATTGGGTTTTAAAAATGAAACAGTCACGCTGACGGCAAAACGTGAGAGCGATTTCATTTTATTGAGGTGAATAGCCGGTGAAGTTGTATAAGATACATCACACGGACATGTCTAAAGAATTTACACGTATTCTTCCCCTGTGGTTTGGTAATGACAGTGACTGTGGTTTGAAAAGTACTCTAAAAACTTCAAACACTAGAATTTATTCTAGCAGACAAACGTGGGGGGCGGTCAGTTTCCCTCCGGTAGAAACCTATGTATTGATACAAGACCGCCATTCTATAAAGTCTACAGCTTCAGTGTGAAGTACACAAAAAAATTAATAAAAACATCGTGAAGTGGCACTCTTATTAGCAGTTATTTGTCCCAATTTATGCTGTGAGATAGTTTTCATACGACACGGGTCACAGCAGGACTATCTGTTGCCAGCCCAATGGAAACTTCTTTTGCGGTGACCTCAACTTTTTTTGCGGTACCTCTTGCGTGACCTCAAAAATTGTGACAACTAAATCGAACTCCTTGTAATCGTGAACACTTTTAGGCGGCCTAATTCAATACGATTTCTCCGACATAAGTTTTAGCAAGGCAACAGCTACATTCGCTTTGATGCGACCATTTTTGATGAAGTTTGATTTCTGCAACGAGCTTTCGTTCACGCTCACAAAAAGGAACAACCCTCCAGGAATATCAAGCTTCCACTTAAAGATCGGCGCACCGGCATTGCAAGATCTTAGTGCCGGCGACAAAAAAACTGGGTGCATTATCTTTGGGCGAAGCCTGTTTCTATGTTACCTTCACACATGCGAGGAAAGACGAGTGGACGCCCCAGAAGCGATTCGGTTTATCACCATTTTCCTGATTTTTTTGTGTTTTGCTAGCAATCGTGAGCCGTGCTGCAATCTCAATCTGCTTCGCCAAGATAAGGAAAGGAGCTTTGCGCGTTCAGGCTTATACTGCAGCGCTGTATCCGCTCCTAGAATATGCCGAGTTGGTCTCGGCTTCTCCTGGCTCGCCTCAATAGCAGCGCTTCATCATTACAGTCTGGAAGCGACTGTGTTCGTTCTCTGTACGCATTTGCTACCAAGACGCCCCCTGGTTTCTCTTTTCACCTGTATTGAGAGCGCCAAACTGCCGAAATACCATCGCAGCCTCTCCCCTTGTTACGTGCAGGTAAGTGTTTCGAGTAATGTACCCTGAACTTGAGGTCACTAACTGCATGACTCGCAGGGTAATTTGACTATGCGTTTTATCCTTTCCAGGTGATTATTGGTTCCAAAAAATGCTTTTAGCAACGCCTACATAAACAGCTGTAATATTTGCCTCTCTAAGGCGCTACGCCTTAGCTAAAGAGGTAAAAAGAGGGGGTTAAATCCTGGTGTACCTACTTTATAAACACGCACTTACGAACGAACAGATTATCTCAGGGGGCCTTCAAACATAACAAGTTCAGTAAACCTCTTCGGCGGGCATAAGACGAATAAACTTATCTGCCACGCATGAAAGGTTCTTCTTTAGGGAACGTCAGCGGATTTTCTTGAAAACTGTAAATTGATTTTTAAGTCTTGACAGCTCAGTTAACCTACCCCTTAAAACTTCACGAGAAAAAAAAATGGTGTTGGCGTTCTGGGAACACGAAACCCGCTCTAACTGTGATAATACTAAGTGCGACGTGGATGGCAGGATAAGATTTTAGTCCTGTGTTCACGTTTCTGGTTTATATGGAGGGCGATAGCGTGACACTTTCACCAGAAAAGAAAAAAAATAACACGAATGTTATTGTGAGATCCTGTTTAAGTATGATGCCCTAAAGGTAAGCTGCCCTTAATAAACTAAACATTACTGATGTTGAACGCCCTTGAAGCGAGTTTGTCGAGCGATAGCTCAGTTTTTGCGCCTAGAACAAGCAGTGAATGCGCTCACCACAACTGCACCTGTAGGCGAATCACAGACAGCCGTTCATGCCTAAAACATTTGCGGCTCTATAGGAGCGAACGCCCAGAGAACTTTAATCCAGACATGACCCCTGCGTCATTTTCTTGTAGCACGAGCCCTTGTTCTCTCTTTGATTCTGTCCCACTCTTCGCACCGCTTCGTTAGAAATAAATAAATGATAAGAGACGCGTTTCCTGCCCAACCACTCGAAGCGCTTGCTTGACTTGGGCACATAATTGAGGTCAGATTCATTTTACGAGGAACGAGCCATGTTCTGGGTTTGTGTCTACCAAAATCGGGCGGCCGCTCATACTATCAAAAAACCCTAAGCCCAGTTGTTGGCGTGGGATTTTATTCAAACCTGGGAGACTATCTGTACACACTTTATGAGCAATACGGTGTGGCGTGCGGGTTCTAGTAACTCCGTTATCTTTCTGG
Source organism: Haemaphysalis longicornis (assembly GCA_013339765.2). Lineage (NCBI taxonomy): Eukaryota > Metazoa > Arthropoda > Arachnida > Ixodida > Ixodidae > Haemaphysalis > Haemaphysalis longicornis. Next base: position 348,121,035 of record CM023448.1, on the reverse strand, counting down.
CTTTTTATGAAAAAAAGTTAAGACCCTTGATGCACCAGTAAAGCTTTGTGCGTTGGTGATGTTGGTTGTGTCGTCGTGGAGGAGGTGTGACGCACCCGATGACAAGACGAAGGAGGTATATGAGGAGTAAAAGCCTATTTACACGTATACACAAGTATATACAGCAGACGTTGAAGCACGAACACAAGACAATGAGCAAACTAGTCTAAAAAGTAAAGGCGCCGCGGCCCGCAAGGAGGGTATCGTGGCAGCATCCCTGATGGGGGTTCGTTCAACTGTCAGTTCAAGTTGTGCAGAACCTGCCCTGCATTTCATAGAAACCGCCACACTTCGTCATGAATTACACTGATAGTTATATTAACTTGTTTCTATTATTTCATCGTCTACCACAGGATGGGGTATCTCAGAATACTTGGTGAAAATTACGTTTGATTTCCTGTGTTTACATTAACCTATGCAGCATGTATTTCACGTGGAGTTCCGGAAACATAATCTGTAAGTAATGCAATCACCCCGGCTCTAAAGGCTCTGTAATCCATAAAACACAAATAGTTCGATACATTGGATATCTAATGTTCATGATCCAGGTAGGTTTTCTAGAGACCCGTTACATGCACGTTCTGAATAAGTTCAGTCAGGTCACTGTTGGGATCGCCTGACAAGTGTTTGAATCGGGGGAAGAAAAGTACACGATGCCCCAGCGTTTCTACATGCCGGACATTCCGCCGCAGGATGACGTACCCCATCAGGCACTCACTCCCCATTTCTTCCACCTCGCAACACCGATATCCTGGCACACTCTCGCTACAACCCGAAAAGTTCTACTTCCGCATCTCCGACCCAAAGCTGCCCGAGGTGACAACCTTTCGTGATCAGAATTTCAGTCCCAGCCTCCCCGCACGCTGCTTTGCCCCCGCCTGCCCCCACGCGTTAATTTTCGCGCCCATCACGAAACTCTGTACGACGACATAACATGGGAGTGCCAGTCGACTAATTTCTATTTTTCTTATACCCACTGGGCCTAACTGCACTGACCACTCTTCTCAGCTGCAGCTGGTGGCGACGACATGTGCGGCAACTAAAGCCCAGGAATACTGCAGCTGTGTAGGGGGCCTCCTCGATTTACCTGTCCCGTACGGTTTCCGGCAGTTCGAGGACTTCGTTCGGACCGGAAGTTTTAGGAATACACGGGAAAATCGCGCGCCGGAATGCGTCTCGGGCAGTCCGCGGGCGATCCGGGGCTCACAATCGAGAACGCCCAGTGTATCTGTCTGCCAAGACTACAGACTTGTGACGTCAACGCGCGAGCGCGTGACAAAAGGGGTTTGACCGTAACTCGTGTCATCCTACTTTCTCACATTTTTGTGCGTAGCTTTTCCGCACGTGCTCTTGTGGTTTCGCCTCGCCGCCGGCCTTGTAACCGAGCGAACGATCGGGACACAAAAGTATAACGAGCAGGGTAGCGGACGAATCGAGCATGGTGAAAGAGGGGGGGGGGGGGGGGGGGGGGTCGTGGAGGGTGGTTTTCCACCACTGCCTCGCGAAACGTGCTCCGTTGCTGCCCTCTACGGGATGGTGCGCCAGAGCCAGAGCATGGTGCGCCCGAGGAGCGCTCGCCGTAGAGCGCTCGAGGATGATGCTATCATTTTGTACGCGCTCACCACAATAGTGTTACTTTAAGCAGAATAAGCACGCCAAATTCACTGCGACGACTCGGGTCATGTTAGAAATGCTCGCAGTATAACGCCCATTTACCGCCATGCGGAAGAATATCAGTTGCGTGGATGATACGTAGAAACACCATTCGTTGATATTCTTAAAGTAGCCCTAAAAAGGGTTCCAAAGTTTGGATTTTACGTGCGCAATAGCTGGAGTACCATCTAAGAAACGGCCTGCCACAAAAATGGCTAAGAAGGGTTCAGTATTAGCCTTGTTATCATTAATTAAGAAGGGCCAGCAATAAGGCCCGGATCTTTTACCCTCTCATCGTGCCTCTAAAGCACTATCTGTGACGTCACCGACTAGGCGCAAGACCAGCGAGAGAAAAAGGGCACGTCGGTCACGTCGGCAAGCTAGAATAGGGAAAACTAACGTTTGAAGGCCAGAGAGCGGGGTCCCAAACACAACATACTCGCTCACGACAGCAATTGAAGAATTATACCGACTACTAGCGAAACGCTAGCGTTTTCGTATGCGGCGCTGTAGCGGCGAACACGTCCCCCTCTGACCACGAAACTCGGAAAAGGTTCAGCACCGCCGCAGTTATACAGGATGGTGCGACGATTATTGGAACACTAAAAAAAAATTTATGAGTGAACCGCACCTCTGTTCGCTCTCAAACGTCGCACGAAGGCCGCATTTTGCGGTTTATATTTTTTGACACCGCGAGCAACGACGGTACTTACCTGAGTTTGGGTGTGGGCGAGTTGGTAGCGGTAATCCATGACTTCGTGTAGCCGAGGCGGCCGAGATAGCACGCCTGGGGGATAATCTAGGCGGCCGAAATCGCACGCCTCGGGGATCGTTGCGTGTCCGCACCATCCGTGGCCTTGTCCGATAAGGATATTGGCTGAGTGCCCGGCGATGGGTGCGACCTTAGTCGATGCCTCGTGCTGCCTTTTTTGTTCGACGTGACAGCGTTGTGCGAATTATTTGTGTGCAAATTTTGTCACGACCTGTTTTTTTGTTTTTTTTTTGTTCTTTCTATCTTTCTTTTTTTATGTAAATGTCCCGCCCCAGTGTTTTAAAATCATGCATTTTTTCAATAAACTCAGTTGGAAGTTAGCGCTTGTGCCCGTCGCCTCCCTGTGTTTTCTGTCGTTTTTTTGTGCTACACGAATTCGTGGGTACTTAGCTGCTTATTCTGAAAATAAATAAAAACGACCTACTCTCATGAGAAAATGGTGGTCGATTTGCACTTGCGATCCAGCGCAAATTGATCTTGGGAAGACGGCGCACTTGGGGTATGCAGAGTGAAACGGACGTTTGGGATTCACGGTAGGAAGGATCCAAATGTGTATCAGACGATCAGAAATGTCTTTTGTCCGTAGTTTCCGATGATCACAAATACTTGCAAAACGTCTGATACCAATGATAATAAAACATTCCCACGAATCATCGTTGCCAATAAATGTTAGATTTGTTTCCTCCCCTGCTTTCACATTTTGTGATAATTCGTTACTTCGCCATGTGATTTGGTCCTGTGAAGAAAAACCTCTCAAAACTCTTAAAAATCACCCCATTTTATCACAAATTACGAAAGAGGAGCAGTGGGAGGCCGCGCTGCTCAGCACAGACCCTATGACCCAGGTCTCACTAGCCCAGGTGGCCGAAGACGCCGCAGAGATCTACATGAATCCTGCCTTCGCCGAAAGGACACTGATGTCGACCTGAAAACGACCCGTGGCAACAATAAAGTTTAATCTGATCTGATCTAATCGCTAATTATATTTTTTTCCGAAGACGCAAGATGTACGCTAAGTTGGTCAGTTTACGCTATTTTTTTATTTTCTTATTAGTCGTATATTGCGGACTGTTTTGTTTATCCTCCTATTTTGGAAGAGATGTGTATAATGCATATTTTTGACTTTCCCAGATGTTTTTGGTGAAAAGTTTATTATTGTATTTCTTCTAGTTTCAATTTGAAAATTACGTCTAATCATCTTTAATTACTCTGTTAAGGAGAATGAATGCGTTAATTCCGCCAAATGTGCATTTTTGTGGTAATACAGGGCGTACAACGTTCGCCATTTTGGCTATTTTTATTCGTATTGTGAACGTTCTTTTGTACCCCAGCTTTGTTTAGTCTTCGCTTTTTGGGGAGATGTATCAGCGCATCTTGGTTATTTTGTGAGATCATTTAATTTGCTTCAGAATTCTGACTGACCGAATTACCCGATTTACGCTCTTATTACCATTAAAAGGGTTACTTCCGCAAAATCTGCATTTTTGTGAAAATGCAGTACGTTACACGGTTCTGACTGTGGTGGTATTCGGCAAAGAAAGCTGCGCATTAAAGTATTTTTCGAAGACCCTGCTTTTAAAGCCTATCGTGTGCCCGAGCAGTATGAAAAACATTGGTAAAAAAGGCAAACAGTGAGAAAACATCGCAAAAGCGATAGCTGCGTTCGATGCTGTTAAAAGCGAATACCTTGATCGAGTTCTGAAATATGTTTAGAAATAGAAACGTCTGTGATGCCCTCGATTTATGGGTTTGCTGGTCTAGCGCTGTAATTTCTGTAAACTTCGGCAGTACTGTTTCATTGCAGGTTCCGCTCGGATACCTCGTCGTCAAAATGAATCGGGTAAAAGAAGCGGTTGAAAAGTTTAATTTCCGTTCCTGGGGCTTTGCTGCCAGGATTATAAACGGTGTTCAAGATGCCGCTTCACTAATACCCCTCTTAATTGAAAAGAAAGTGAGTACTGCTGTGTCTGGTGTTTTCAGTTCTTGTTTAACATGGTATTGTGCCGGCCTTGAAGCGATTCTACGAAGAATTAGGAAGTATTTCTAGGCATTCAGTCATTATATCGCGTTAGGGTACATTTTATTTTCTGGTGTCATTTTAATGGGGCCCTGCAACACTTTCAAAAAACGCTTTCACTCTTTTTGTCACGCCTAGAAGCACAGGGAAAGCTACAGTTATCGCCAGCACGGAGCGGCATTGCGTGATTTGCTCGTCGCACCACATACGCCTTCCGTTTCTGCTTCGTTTTGAGGCTTTATTAAGTGCAGAGCACTTTGGCGCTCGCATTGTCTTCCTAGCTCGCTCGCTGGAACCAAGCATATCGCCACGACGGTGTAGCCTGTCATGGTCACTTCACCGCAGCGTAACCCAGAGGCTTGGAAAGCCAAGCGTTTTATGTTGTCATAAGCGCTCGAAACTCGTGAACCGCTTGCGCTCAGCAGTGGCTTAGCTTGGCTATGCTAGTGTATACGTAGCGTGAGCTGAGGTTCAGCTGGTTAGTGTTAGCTTTCGTGATTGTCTAGGATTAGCTGATTATCATGCTTACTGCTGATTATCATAAAATCCAAAATAAATTCATATACAATCCAAATCCAATACAAAACCAATCCAATCCAATCCAAACCAAGCCAATTCAATGCAATCCAATCCAATCCTCGCGCTTGCGCAAAATAGGGCAGTGCAACGCCGGCACGTGCGGGTAGCAAAGCACGAAGAGAACAGAACTCCCGCTGGCGCAGTTCCAGGCAGAGGGCGCGCAAGCACTGCGAAGCCTGGAAATTTGATTTGCATCGGGTGGTAGCAGTAAGCAGGTAACGGCGGTACAGCACATTATGGCGAATCACTGCTATGCACTTCCTTTTCACTGCTTATGCACAAATGCTAGGCACTTTCACATTGAGTGGAACGGCTTTAATTTTTTTTAAAGTTGTTATCGAAAAGCGTTCATTGCTGCAACTGAAGCCAAACCAGCCAACAGCGCCTACAAGGTCGCAGTGACGTAACTCGGGCCGTCCAAGAACGTAAAGACTGGGAAAGAGAGAAAAATATTTTGAGCGAGTTTCCAAGTTATCTGATGGGCATAGAGCAGTAAGGCTTGGCTGAGGTACTTTGCGACCCCCCAATATAAGTACTGGGTGTCTTGGGTGACTTTGTTCTGCAAGCATTTAAGATTTGAAAAAAAAGAAGAAAAAGTTTTGCAGGGTTCGTTTAAGGCGGAAGCTTTCAGTGCCCCATTCTGCGCAGAACGAACGTTGCTGCTTTTGGCTAAATAAGTGGCCGCCGCTTCAAAGAGTAACTGAATAGGAAATACATGTGATCCGTTTTGTTTCAAACCCGAGTTTGCTCATCAGCTATTGAGCTACCAGTGTGCTATCTCCACATCGGGCCGGCGGTAGATCAGAATTTGTTGTTTTTGGTTTTATTTGTGGCAGACACTTCAGTAGTTTTAAGTAGGTCCAGTTTGAGCACCTGGGGGCGTCATACGTGTCAGCGCGGCGCTACGCCACGTCGTAACTCACAGCCGTCGTCATCATCATTGAACTAGCGCTGGGTGCATGCCGGCACGTGAGCGGCAACTTTAAAACAGCGTCAGCATCTGTTTCGGTTGGCACCATTTATGAACAAGTGGGGGAGGCTCAACGACAGCAGCGTCCTTCAATATGGCGCCATCTGTCTAAGTGTCACAGAAGTGCAGTTCGCAATAACAGTGTTTTAACTAAGTTGTTAATTCCCCGTTCATGTGACTGATGACGTTCGATTAGAGGCTGTGAACGAAACCATTTCCCCACTCGGCAGGGATCGAACCGGCGACTCAAGGTTGACTAGATGGGTTTTAAACCAAATTCCTGAATTGTGGCTTTCACGAAGCTATTCCAGCTACATGTGCTTCACTAAGCTGTTCCAGACGCCCTTCAGAAATTGCACTCGGTGACCGAACTTGCAAGTAGATACGAAGGTTCGTGCCAGGAGAGATCGAGAAATAAATGTTTATTGGCTGAAAAGAATAGCTGGCACTTGGTCCTTGGCGGTCCGAGGTGGTAGGTGTCTTTAGTCCAGGAAACCTCTGGCGGTGGCTGCCGTCTTTGCGCGGTTCGCCAGATTCTTCTGGTTCTGCTGATCCTCGTAGACGAGCAGTGAAGTGTTGTTGAGGATGCTTGGTCATCCACAGGCGGGTCTGCATGGCGGTCTTCGTAAGATCACTTCAGGATCATGTGCGGCAATGTGTCGGGTAGTAATATGGAAATGGCAGAGATACTGAAATAGCTTGGTCAGAGATACAGAAATTGCGTGGGGTAGATGCGGTTCATGATTATTCCGTGTGTGTATGTGTTTGTTTGGAGGCAAGAAAAGATTATGCTCCCTTCCTTGGTGAGGTCGGGGTGTGGTGGAGAACATCTCCTCCGCTTTTACTGCGCCCGTTGCAGCACGGATGTTGGGTGTCAGAAAGGCCCGGATGGTATGTTCTCGGGATGCAGCGTGCGCTGCTTTGTTTCCCGCCATTCCTTCATGCCCTGGGATCAAGGTGACGTAGGTGTCAAGTTGGGTGCGCGTCTTTACGATTTCAAGTTCTATCGCGGACACGCGTCCTTTTTGGACTTTCCAACATTCCGAATCGGTGAATATAAGTGCTCTGCCGCAGCAGGTCATCTTGCCATGGCGATGGGTGTTTTTTCCGCTGTTTCGCGGTAACGAGCCGGTATTGTTGCGTACGTCAGTTCCATGCCTCGTTGGTCCGTGACTCTTATTGCGAAAGCAGTTTGGTCTGGGTATCGAGCAGCGTCTGTGTATCTTGTGTTAGGATCTTTTGAGTATTTTCGGAGGAGTGCCTTCCATTTTGCCTGTCTTCTTTCGTTGTGGTAAGTAGGGTGCATACTACGTGGTATGCATGCCGTACAGATTGCCTCTCGGAGTTCTGATGGTAGTCTGGCTTCTTGATCGGCGTCCGCGACGTAGGCTTCACTGTAATTGAGACAGCGGAGTACTGCTCTGCCTGTAGGAGTGCGCTTGAGGCATTCGAGTTGGCTAGCTGTGTGGGCTTCGACCATAAATCATTCTTCTTTTAACAGAAGACGGACCAACATCGATACACATCAGTCCATGTGGTGGTTCTCAAGGTGTGGGGCTAATCCCAACCCTCGTCCACATAGGTGTAATCGGAGTTGCAGATGCTATGACGAGAAATGTTTGTATATTCATTTACAGCGATGACAGCTGCCTCTTGGCTTCGGAAGCCAATTGACCGCACCGGCGAGCACTACTTCAGAAAAAATTACAGCTGTTCCACTCAGCGTGAACGCTTTCGGAATTACAGTGCAGTGATTCCCAATAATGGTCTGTAGCGCCGTTCTCCACTCACTGGTACCACCCATCACGCTCACCGTCGCTTTGTCTCACTCCTCTCTTGATAAATAGAACGGATATTTGTCTTATACAATTCTAATTTACAACCTTCGTAGTGCTCCCATGAGTCTCCTGTCTGAAACTGCGCAAGCTGGAGTTATGTTGTTTTTGCGCTTGCTTTTCCTCCCACACGTGCCGGTGTTGCACTTGCACTTTTTTTCGCTGAATATCCTAGAAACCAGCCCAACGAGCGTTCCTAACTAAATGAACGCGGTCACTGCCGGTTAATTACGTATATTTTGCGTGAAATGTACCTGCAGTCCTCTTTGGACTAAACAACGGAGAGTTGTATGACAAGCGCCAGCGGTTCGAGAACTTTGAACGGTTATGGCTATATATAAGGTGCCTGGTTTTCAAAGCCTCTGTGGGATGCCGATACGACAGGATTCCGCTAGGGCGCTACGCCGTGGGGCTCTAGTTGGGTGCAGTGAGGAAGCGACGACGATAAAGCGAACCCCTAAACTGTGTGCACTTAAAATCGGCCACTGGGACTAGGGCACACCTCCGAAACAAAGGACTCAGCATGTCTAGTGATAAGAGCATGGTAGTTGCATTTATCCGTAAACCCATGCCGCGATATCGCATTATGACCAAATGGATGTGAACACCTTGCTCCAGAAATAACAAATTTCTTGGTGTGGTCATCAACAGGGACATGTCATGGAGCGCCCGTGTGACTTTCTTAAAGAAGAGACTCACCGCCATTGCCAACATTTTCAGCTTTCTCAATGGAAAGAGGGGGGAACCTCGGTCAGAGTAATGCTGCAGCTGTAGAAGTCACTTTTCGCGGGAGTCTTGCGTTACAGATTGCCGACGATTTCCAGTGGATGCTCCACTAACCTTCGAAATCTAACGCATACCAGTGCATGCTCTCTGCACTGCTCTTGGTTTGCCCGCAATGGGCGTCTTAAGTCGAAACTATCTGCCTTGCTCAATACCATCATATAGTTTTCTTACGTGGCTACAAATAAGCTACGCCTCTACATGAGGCTCCTCACGACGCTACCCTCTGTGGAAAGGCCCGGGCATGAACCTCGTCCTTCACTCGACGAACAATCTGGTAGAGGCCCAGACTAAAGGGTAATTGAAGTGCACATCCGTAAGGCGACATGTGAAATGCGTCTAGGTAGTATGTTGCGACACGGTTGGTGGGAATCTGTAATAAGTGCAAGTTATTCAGAACACAGGTGTAGCGGCGAAAGCTATATGGCAATTTGGTCAGCTGTGGTGTTTGGAGTGGAGAGAGCCGTGAGGAAGAGGAAGATGGGCCTCCCGATTTGACAACCGCCATGGCGTGAGCCTTAGGGTGGTAAGACGTTTTATGTAGCTGTTTCACCGACAGCAGATGGTACACAGCCCTCATGAGATCCGAGGTCAATGTTGAGCTTCGGTCGCAGAGAATCTCTCTTGGGAATCCGACACAAGAGTCAGTCGACAACAGCTGCCGAGTCAATTGCCGTAATTGCTACAGCTTCAGGGTACTGAGTGGCGAAGTCCACCAAGGTCAGAATGTACCACTTGCCAGAACTGGACGTGGGTGACAAAGGGCCTGTGATTTATACTGCGACCAGTTCAAATGGTGCGTCTATAATAGGCATCTTGCCCATGGCGACCCCCTGTATCCTCCCCTTCGGGATGGTACATTGGCATTTGTCACACGACCTCACTACCTCCGAACGTCTGCCTGAATTCCGGGCCAATAAAAGGACTCCAAAATTCTATCAGTGCTCCTCTTCGTTCCCTGATGTCCCAACAGCAGTCCTTCGTGTGCGGCGTTTAAAATTCTTGGACGCAGGGGAGCCGCGGCAACCACTTGCTTACATTCTCTTCCATACGCCCAAACGTATCGTCTGTACACTGTTTCCTTGTACAGGTAGAGTGCCCATGTCTTACCCTTGCTATGGAATTCTTGACCGATTGGATGGAAACATCGTTTCAGTGTCTGGTCTTCGGCTTGAGCCTTTTTCAGAGTTTCCCTGGTCATTTAAAGTTTTCTTGTGCCTTTGAGAGCGGGTTCATTCGGGCGAACGAATTTTACGTTTGCGACAGTCTCTGTTCTATGAGAGTCGAACGTCTTGGGGGCATCTGTACGTTCCAAGTTAGGGTCTGGGTCGTTTGGGTCTCGTACGCCCAAAACACTGCCGAGGGCCACGTCGTATAAGGGTGAGTCCATGCACTCGGCCAAAATTGTTCCCGATAAAAATGGTGAGGAAATGGTAACTGGCCCCTCTGGGAGACCACAAGAACTACGATTGTCAGAGTAATCGTACTCTCCCTCCAGTATACGCCCGGTGTGGAACAAGGTCCCTTCATACAACGACTGTGTTGCACCCAGTATCCTGAAGTACACTGACCACTTCTATATTGAGAGTGCCTCTCACGATAGGCAGGATAATGTTCGTACTAGGCCCGTGAGTGGCTTCGTTCATGGCTATGAGCTTCCGTGCTTGCATTGCGGGTTTTATGGGTACTATAAAACGAACTGGTCTTATCTTGCCGTGGACTCAAATTGTTGTCCGATTCTTCGACAAAGAAAAGTAATTGAGAAAGACATTCTGGATAAGACACTGCGCTTATATACACGTCAACCAACAACAGACCCACGAAACAAAGACAGGTATAATAAAAGAAGGATAGCTTAACATTCCGGTAAAGGCTGCAACAAAAGTTCAACTAGCCGAAAGAACACAGTGCATGGTTTACAGTTTCTCGAGTCCCGTCGCACCTTCAGTCCGGTTAAGGCGTGGCGGCGTAGGCTTTGGCCACTCGCGGCACGGCTTCCTTGCTGGGGGACCGATCACGCATTGAGGTTCACTGTTGTGCGCCGTGTTCCGGGCTCTCGCAGTTGCAGCAAACGCGGCCCACGTGGACGCATCGTCGACCCCTCCCGATGCTTGTGTTGATTGCCTGCTGACGGTAGGTGTAGATGTTATCCGTCGATGACCGCTGGTACATGCTCGGGTCCAAGCTCCCGGCGGCTATGTTGTGGTGGCTTCACCGCAGCATTTCGCACACGTCTTCTTCTTTCTTCCCCGTGATCGCATCCCTCTATCGCTGCTGGAATTTTGCCATAGGACGCTCGGCTCGTGAGAGTGGGGTAGCTGACCCCGCAAGACGACGATGATAATGATGCCCTCGGGGTGTTTGGCGCATACCCGTCGAGCGCGTCTTCGCTACCGTTTTCACTTCACGTCATGACAGGACTTGATGAGGATTTATTTTGACCAATCATGAGTCGTCAAATTAATATGTTTTTTCGATGAATACAAAAGACTGAACAAGCCAAACATACCGTATTTACTTGCGTAATAATCGCACTTTTTGTTTTCCAAAAATATGATGCAAATTTTGGGGTGCGTTCATTACGCGAGGTAAATTTTTCCCGAAAAAAATTTTCATCGCAGAAAATGCAAGCAAGTTGCCGGTCAGAATTTTTACGATAGGTCTCATGGACGTTATAAACATGATAACTAAAAACATAATGAACACTTCACGGACCATCGCCAGCCACGTTAGAAAGTGACGCAAAATGCTGTGTTTTCATTAATATCGGAACGCGCCGGAACGAGTTTGCGGCGAGATAAGAACAGGTCGACCAACAAGTGGCTGCTGTTGCCATAGTGCGGGACATCAAAACAGACACGGTGCCGAGGCAGCAAGCTGAGCGCCTTTTTTTTTTTGTCTTACGAGTACATTATGTGCATTTAGTAAGAGTTTCTTCTGCAGCAATAATGTGTTCATGCTTGCCGATATCTTTAATATCGAAAAGTATGCGGCAAAAACGTTGTAATGTCCGCTTGGAAAGAGGAGAAAACAGGTTTGGACGACCATCATCAGCTATACTTAGCACACATACTACATATTGCTGTTGCAAGTTCAGGGTGCGATCATTGCGCGGGAAATAAAAAAGAAGTATGTTGACGACAAACTTCAGGGGTGCGATCATTACGCGAATGCGATCATTACGCGTGTAAATACGGTACGCACAGTGACTATGGGTGCGTTGTAGATCGAACCCAAATAATATAAAATACATCGAATGTCCGCGTGACCTATGCCGTTGAAAATTATACATTTATGTTAAATATGTGCCCGTGAGCCGGTATAGAACCTCTCGGAATGTATCAGTCGCTGTAAAGATAAACGGAGTACTTTATGTTTCCTATTTTGCGCGTGTGTGCGCGTATACGAATATATAAGCCTACGGGAGTGGCAAACCGGTCGGCCAAAGGCGATCTACAGATTTATATGTGGGCACAAATTTTCAAATTTTAGCCCAAACACCTTTTGTTGAAGTTGTTTTTGATGTCCTGTTTTTTGCCCTTTGTGGTTCCGTGGTTTAACGAGCACCAACTTGGAAAACGGTCTCTACAGTTGCGCATTCATTTACGGAAGAATATTTGCGTAGGACTCACCCATGTCATAGCTTAAAGAAATAACCAATGATTCTCTACATACGTTAAGCCACCTTGACGTGCACGCGCCGAGAAGTGAACCATAAGGCTATGCAATGTGCGAAACACTCTTGTATTTTAATAGCACGAAAAATGGCGATCTTCTTACAAAATGAATATATATTTGCTCATGCAGGCAAAACATTGAACCGCGGGCCCAAAGTCGCGGGAGTATATTTTTAAATGCAGAGCATTTCTTTAACTCACGATGTCACGCGGCGTTGTCGGCGTTGGCGTGCCTCGGCGTCCGCAACAGCCGTTCCAGGTGCGCCCTCTCCCCCACTCCTCCTCTCCCGCATCACGCTACCCTCCTCGCTCTCAACAACAGGTCCGCACCCCTCCTCCTACACTATATAAAAAAACAATACTTACTGGCGCCTGGTTTCGATCCCACGACCCTGCGGGCGGAACGCAAGGTTCATGGTGCTCTACCCACTGCGCCACAAAGCCGACACAGAATGGAAGGCTACGAACTCGCCTTATATCCTTGACTCATTCAAACTACGTCAAGAAGCTGCTGACACAACGCATTCACTACCTGTGGGCGGCACGCGAGGTACATGGTGCTCTTCCCACTGCGCCACAAAACCGACACAGAATGAAAGGCTACGAACGCGCCTTATTCCTTGACTCATTCAAACTACGTCAAGAAGCTGCTGATACAACGCATTCACTACCACAACTCCCAAACAATAAACGTTAACGCAATACACCCACCCCCTATGCGACGCATTTACTCGAGTCCCCCTCGCGGGGAGATGGGCCCTTTTTTCTTTAAACACACTCTTCTTTGAGGAAAGCAATGTGGCCTCATTTTTGGCAAGAGAAGCAGGCGACGTAAAAAGGACAAATAAAATAAATGAAAGTGATACAGCGTCGTAAAACCGGGTGTGACTTCACATCACCTGTCATGTACTCACGAGTCACTCTGTGTCTGTTCGGCTTCACGCTCACTTATATGAGGTTATCGCTCGCTGCTGCATACTACTTATTTATTCAAAAAGGGAGCAGAGGTTACTGCTATATCACGTCTAACTTTCAAATTGGTGCTAACGACCACAAACGAGCGAGATTACATAGTGCGCAGCCTGCTCTGCCAGCGCATGTAGCGTCAATTAATCGGTGCTGCACGGAGCACTAAACACACGAAGGAGTTAAGATTAGCTAAGTAACAACGGTTTTGTTTATTATGACAGACGGTAATTGAAAGATGCATCTCAACAAGCCTATTTGACTATCGAAAGCGCGCTCGGCTCAAGCGCTACTTTTATTGTACCACCATCAGTGCTTTTGCGAGTGGGAGAGTTCCGTCACTCACCCGCCGTTTCCTCTACGGTGTAAACCAATTTACATTTTGCAAACCAGTTCCATTTTTTGTTGCATAGAGTGCCCAGGGATATACTTCACCGTGTTAGTGGGCTGGATCCCGCGTCGCAAGAATATCAAAAGCTCCGCGCTCTTGCACCTTGCTGAGCAATGCAAACGTAGGGAACCTGGCGGACTGTGCTATCCAAGGCCTCTTTTTCTGTGGCGTCAACAGGGCAGCGCATGAGTGGCAGCCCATGTTAGCAGGCGTCCGTGAGGGTGCTTCACCTCACCCACTAGTCTCGCGCTTGGCAACATGCGAGCGCGTATAGGCATGTGTGCACGACAGAAATGAATCGCGCAGGTGCGTGTGTGCGCTTACCACTTCAGTCCTAAGAATGCAGAAATACAAAAATATCTTGTAACACACTTTTATTCGGTTCGTTATCCATAGAAATAAACGCAAAAAATTACAATAGCCATAAAGCAAACTAAAATAATAGAATTTAATGGTACCCATTTGGGTACTCTGGGCTTCAGTGCGTGTGGAATGCAAGGACAATTATTCTAAAAAATGCTGCAATGCTTTAAAAATGCTTCAAAATAGCTACAACACACTTTTATTCGGTTCATTATCCATAGAAATAAACGCAAAAAATTACAATAGCAAAAAAGCAAACGATAGTAATGAAATTTGATGGTACCCATTTGGGGAACTCTGGGTTTTGCTTACCCTGTGGACTCATTCAAGCACTCGCACCATTGTAAGCCATTTTTGCCGCCTGGCTCTTCAGAAATACTTGACGCATCGCGCCACCTGGGGGAAGCAAGGCATCCTTTTTGCGGGGAAACAACTTTTGACGCGTGAATTTTGAATGGGGGACAGCTTTTGCCTTTGTGGTTGAGGTACCCATTTGGGCACCTCGGGACTGAGGAGGTTAAGGCCCGTTCAAAATTTCAAAGGAAGTGACAAGAGCCTGTGATGCGACCGGAGCGACCACCACAGTCGGGGCTCACATCTGCACGCAACACGAGCGACGGCGATAAAAATTTTGCTTTTCTTGTTGTCTCTCGCTTCGAACGAGACAGCAAGGGAGTTTCGGTTTCGACATCGCACAGTATCCAGGTGCTGCGGCAGGACATGACGTCCAGAGCTCTCGCCTCCTCTTTCCACTTCGAAAGCGACGCGGCAAAGGCGGCGACAAAAATTGGTAGAGACCAACCGCTCTTGTTGCGCGGCAAGAACCATAGAATTTGCGTCAGTTCTGTGGCTTTTGGTTGCTCCATTACCTTGTTTGAACGGGCGTCTATGCCGAGGTCACGCAAACCCTGTTGGGATAAAAAAAGAACGGAGGTTGTGCTTAGAACAATTCGTAGGGGTGATCATTAACAAGTCCGTCGAAGGGCAATACCGAAACACTGCGACAAAACACGTTTGCGAAGAGAACCGACGGCTTTGCCGAATGACTTCTTTAAATTTTTTCTATTGCTCGTAAGATCATTCCGCTCTAACTAAGTGCCAGTTCTGGAAAACTAACTCTTAAGATTACTTTCGACAAGTCTCAATGGTCGCGCTTCACACCATTTTTAGGCATGCTTTAAACTAAGTGACGGAAGGCTTGTGCGATAAGCCTTTAGAGGTACTAATGTTCCATGAAACTCTCGACAAAAGCATTATGCTGAATTGATATTACGACACATTAGGAATTCACTTTGAACTTTCCGATTTGGTTGCACTGCGAACAAAGATTATTAGGGTTATGATTTGATGTAACTAATGTAGTAGCGTTGGCTAAATCGTTGAAGCTACTCGTCTAGCTTTAAAGTCTGGTTCGTTCGGTTTTGGGAGTCGCGATGACACCTCAGAAGGGGATTGATTATGTCTTAATTTAGAAGTAATAAACGCTGCGTTTGCCGCAGCGCGCTTGTCTCTTGTTATACCATTTCTATTAGCTTCATCTTACGCAGGAATAATAAAGGTGAGGTCTTACCCAAAGAGAGCTTATAAAATAATTTAGTAAAGTCTATCTAAGTAAATAAATGTAATGATAAAAGTTTCCTTTTATTCTAATGATTCACAGACAATTAGAAAAAAAATCTTTAATTAACGTTAATCGTCGCATAAAGCAAGTATATTGTGGAGTTTTAGGCTATGTTCAAACTACCGAGGCAAAAGCCATACCGTGGTCTATAGACGTAAAAAAAACGACGTGTCACGCAGTTAGGTTGGCTAAGACGGGAAATGACATTTTGTAAAGTTATTACGACAGTTCCGGCAACAGTCTAAACCCGGCCTTACTGTTTCAGTTTGTAACGTATGTATAGATATTGGTGACCACCTATGGCTTCCATTTTCATGAGCCTTCTGGAAGACTTCCGTTTCTACCTATATCGCGCGCTACGCGAATGCCTACGTTCATAACTGGGGAAATTGCTGTTAATATAAATAGTTTTGGAGGAGTGATTGTATGGAAAATTGTGTCAGCGGAAATTACATATTTGGAATATATATTAGGCAGCCTTACCCCTACCTAATACATTCTAATATTTAGCATGGTTTACGGTGGTTTCAAGCATTACTTTTTTAAAGTTAAATATCACTTCCACCAGCCTGAAACGTCGTTTCTTTTACAGGCGTTGCCACCCCCTAAACCGGATTGTGAAGTCACCTTGGGGTTTTCCCAAATAGGCGCATGTATTGGAATGCTTTGTTCATCAAGCCACAGCTCGTTGTTCGGAAAACCCATGTTCATGCACTGGTACGTGGACTTCAAAATTGAAGGCCGCGCCCTAATAAGGTGTGAGGCTCTTCAGAAAAACGGCTGGTTGACACCGACCCAGTCCGAGAGCTACGCTTTTAGTCCAGCGGAGGAGAAGGTGAGTGTGATTGAAGCAGTCTGCAAATGAAAGATTCCCGTGACAAGAATAAGAACACTTAACAAATTGGCAACCTCAAGTATATGTCTGCGTTTTTGTGTGTGCGTGCGTGTGGGTATGTGTTTGCGTGTGTTTATGGTGAAACATTTGGGACATCTACAGGTGGTACGCAGTAAAAAGTTTAGCGGGCAATTTTTTTGCTTTTCGTTACTGGAAATAGCCTCGACATGGCCCGCTGCACTTTGCATGCACTTTGCATTCGAATCTCCAAAGCGAAAACTCTACCCCTTTTAATGCCAAAATCTTGGTTTTGGCGTCACGAGATATATTATAAATCGCACTCATTTTATATGGTGGTGCTCTTGCCGGCCTCGAGAATTTCACATCACCAGAAAATGAAACCGCAGTTGTGAACGAAAGCGATATGGCAAGCAGGCAAGCATGGCACATAAACCTCTAATGCATGGTTGAGCACAAAATTCAAATAATACTTATTGCCACGAACCCTGCATTCCGTTTGTTTATTTATGTTTTGTTTTCACTACCGGCTGCGCCGGTCTGTGTGATCTGTGTGTCAAGTGAAGCCCTTGTTCAATTCTGTATTTTTATGGCGCACGTGTTATCTCTTCTAATACAGAGAGCGGTTTGAACTAACGTGACTAGTCTAGAATAATCTTCTTTGATCTACAGTGTTCCGGGTGTAATTCGATCGTTCGAGAAACACTCGCGCCGAAAGATAAACGCCCGCCGAGCAGATGCCGCGGTATTCTATTTGCCGACATTCACCTGCGAATGTCACTTTGTTGGCTGCTGCTTCGCCGCATCTGTATTCTGTGAGTTGTTAGGGAGCACAATTTCGCTGCAATAAACTGGTTTTTTCTTCAAGAGAACTGCGTCGTCTTTTGCTTCGTGACATCTGGTAGGTGCTGGATACATGCACCCTAAGCCATCGTCAATCCGACAAGCGAGCCAGACTCGTGACATTCGCCAACACCAAGGTCTTCAGCCGGAGTTCGGACTGCTTCTGGACAACGTGAAGAAAGAAGACATCGCAAAAACCACCATGATGAACGCAGACACCATGGACAGTCTTCCAATCCTTCAATTTCTCTTCAGCAATCAAGGGAACCACCATCCTTTCATGGGTCACCTTCGGAAGATCCCAAAGACTGGTTGGAGCAAGTCGAACAGGTCAGGGTGTTTAACCGATGGGACGACGTGGAGACACTGAGTTAAGTGTGTTCTTCTACCTTGAGCACTCAGCCCGGATCTGGTTCGAATACCATGAGAGCTCCCTAGATACTTGGAACGATTTCAGAACGCATTTTTTTAACTAAGTTGACCACGGTTGTGCGAAAAGAGCAAGCCAAGGTCTTGCTTCAAACGGGGACAAAACACCCTAACGAAAGAGTTTTGTTTGCCGAAAAGATGATGAGGCTTTTCAGGTGTGCTGACCATTGCATGGCGGAAAAAAAGAACTGGCACTTCCTAATGCGCGTGTGAAGTAGTAACTGTTTACTAGACTTGTCCGCAATCCCCCAAAAAACCGTCGCCGAATTCATGAACAAAGCCTGCGACATTGTTAAAGCCCTCAAAATGCGTGCTAAGCAGTATTTCCGCAACTTTGTTGGCACGGCCAAGGCGAATTGCGTCGGCAGCATGCGGGTTCCCGCAGATAGCCTACGCCAGAGTATCCGCACAATAGTGTGGGAGGAGCCGCAGAAACTTCTTCTCCCAACGCCGCCGCAACCACAAGTCGCTTCCCTTACCGACTTCGTTAGCGAAGACGCGCGGCAAGCCCTGGGAACTTCAACGACGTCAGAAGCACCCCGCAGGCCATAAGTCATGGCCTACGCGGCTGCTGTCTGTCACCCTCGCCCACCTGCGCCCTACAGTCACGAGGCTCCGTACCATCGTCCTCTGTCATCGGCCTTATCCTCTGCGGTGCAACCCCCCGCCCCAAGAAACACCGAGACGTGGCGAACGCCCGAAAATTGTTCGCTGTGCTCCCACTGCGGAGAGGCCGACCACACCTACCGTCGCTGCACCTACAAGAGACTCGGTTTGTGAGAGTTCCCGTTCGGCGCACCGCGCCGCCTACCCCGCCAGCGCCCATCTGAGATCGAACAATACCTGTCCAATACCAGCCATGGGCCAGCCCGTTCAACCGTTCACCGTCGCCCTACCCATACCAGTCGCCGAACCGCCGTACGATTGCTGAACTCGCACGTGGAAGGTCCCCCAGCCCACGCGGGGTAAACTAAAAGCAGCAGCTTCTGGAGGTGAAGTTGCACAAAGGCGGAAAAATGAAAACCCTCCAACGATGCAACGACTCGCCCAAGACGATGGTTCACGACATGCCCTCAGCCCGATGACCCGACATAACCCTGACGTGACTCCCGAACACGACGACAACAACACGGCGCGACGCGAACCCGACATGACTAAGCGCGCCGCTCAGAAGACAACGACAACGACGACGCATAGTGCTCAACCGCCAAGACGCACAAGCCAAGATAGGACACACCGACACACCCGGAACTCGGGGAAGGCGGCGTCCGACGTCCAGTTGTCCATCGACGGCTTTGATGTAGTCGTCCTCGTAGACACGGGAGCGGACTACTCGGTGATGAGCGGATCATTCGCGTCTAAGCTGAAGAAAGTTATGACCAGATGGGGCGGTCGCCACGTACGCGCAGCTGGAGGCCATCTCGTAACGCCAAGTGGAACGTGCACATCACGTGTCACTATAGACGGCACGACGTAGCCTGCTGCGTTTCTTATTTTGCCAAACTGCTCCCGCCACGTAATTCTTGAAATGGACTTCTTGACGGACAACGGTGTAATAATTGATCTGCAGACCAAGTCGATACGTTTTTCCCCCGATGACTCCATTACGCCGGAACCGAACCCCGAACACCATGCTCCTGTAACGATCACCGATGATCATCTCACTGTGCCAGCCCGCGTGAGCATGATGATCACGGTCTACTGTGAAGATGCTGCTCCTGACGTCGACCCTATCGTAGAGTGACCAAAGGTTGCTTCTCTACCGCGGTGTCTCCGTCGCAGGAGGCATTGCGCGCTTTAAGCAACGCCAATCCCACGTTTTGGTCACTAATTTCACCGAGGAGTACCAGCATTCAAGAAAGGGTGTTGCAATTGTGTTCCTCGACGAAACAAAGAAGCCAGTGATGTGAACGTGGGCGCTTACTTTCAACGCGCATCCGAAGATACCTTCAAGCTTCCGCATCCCTTCGACGTCAATCCTGCGCTGCCGCAAGAAAAACGGAACAAATTCTTGGCTTTGCGGCACCACCACAGCGAGTGGTTTTCTCTAGAACTCCAAACTACGTCAGACACCTGTAGCGAAACACCGAATAATAACCAAAGATAGAGCCCGACCTAGACGACAGTCCCACACACGCGCGTCTTCACACACACGGGAAGCTATCCGGACACAAGTGGAAGACATGCTCAGCGACGACATTATACAGTCAAACCCGTTTATAGCGAATTGCAATATGCAGCGCGATTAGTTTGATATATCCAATAGTTCGATATAGCCGAACCCGCTTATAACGAACTTATTCGTTACAAGTTCGCAATCCGCGGGAGCCCCCTCCCCCTCCCGAACTCCACCATCCCCGCATGCAGACACGAACACAGTTAAGTAGCCGTTACCATACGCAAAAAAATCCGTTTATTGCAAGTAATAAATCTACTTTCTGCCTGAACTGCCTAAATTGCACAAAAAAAAGCGGTGATTTTTGTTCTCACTTTCGTTTTGGCGGCTTCAACTAGCATAGCATTCTCTACACGAAACATTGTTTGCACCAGTTCCAGTCCGGGTGCTCCAAAATCTAAGAAGCATTGGCGCAGCCCATTGACTGCCGAAAGCGCTTCATTATAAGCGTCGGGCGGCTTTCACTCGCGACATCATCGGGAATGTGGGGGAGCTCTTCCCACAGTTCACCGATGTTGCTGTCTTGGTCCGGACCCGCTGATTGCACGGGTTCCGTCGAGAGTCCCGCGCGCCGGAAACAGTTACGGAAAGTGTCGGGCGTCATGTCGCCTCGTGCGAGGCGCAATGTATAAGTCGCAACTCTTGCTCCGTGGTCGCGGCCAATCAACATTTCAATCGCCGCTCCGAGACCATGCATTTCGGCGTCCATTCTAGGCGCGCAGAGTTCGATATATCGGATGTGAACTTCGTTATAAGGAATATGTTTCCCATGTATTTTCGTAACTGAAATATTTTTGTTCGATATATAGAATAATTCACTCTATCCGGGTTCGTTATAGCCGGGTTTGACTGTACAGCCATCGGAAAGCCCCTGTGGTGCGCCCGTCGTACGGGAAACAAAAAAGACGGCACATTAAGGTTTTGCGTCGATTACCGGAGACGGAACAAAATCACTAAAAAGGACATTTAGCTCCTACTACGAATCGACGACGCCCTCGACCACTTCTGCCATCCGAAGTATTTCTCATCGATGGGTCTAAAGACAGGCTACTGGCAAATAGAAGTATACAAGAGAGACCGAGAGAAGACTGCATTCATAACCCGGACGGCCTTTAGCAGTTTTAGGTGATTCCGTTCAGCCTGTGCATGGCCCCAGCAACCTTTCAGAGTCATGGACACCGTGCTAGCTGGCCTGAAGTGGCACAGCTGTCTCGAATACCTCGACGACGTTGTGATATTCGCCCGAAATTTCGACTAACACCTTGCAAGATTGGGGTCTGTGCTCGGAGGCTATTCGCATGTCGGAGTGAACGCTGAAGCCTGAAAAGTGCCGCTTTGCGTTCGAGGAACTCAAGTTTTTGGGCCATGTCGTCAAAACCGCCTACGTCCTGCCTGACCCAGCGAAAACGTCAGCCATAGCGAACTTCCCATGATGGAAAGACAAGAAGATCGTGCGAAGATTTCTTGGACTGCGCGCATACTACCGGCGCTTCGTCGCAAATTTCGCAAGCATTGCATAGCAGCGAACACGCTTGACGAAAAATATCACCTCTTGAGCTGCGAAACGTCAAAGAAAAAGCATTCTGCCAGCTGCAAGAACGACGGCAAAACCTGCCCGCGCTCGCTCATTTCGATGAAAACGCCGGAACGGAAATGCACGCGGACGCCAGTGATGTATAGTTGCGTGCCGTCCTCATCCAAAAGCAAGGCGGTTGCGAAAAAGTAATCGCCTTTTCCAGCCGTGGTCTGTCGAAGGAGGAGAAAAACTACTCAGCCTCTGAAAAAGAGTGCCTGGCTATTATATGGGCCATTTCAAAATTTCGCCCATAAGTGTATGGTAGACCGTTCAAGATTGCGACAGGCCACCGTGCTCTATGCTGGCTCGCCGATTTGAATGACCCATATCGCCGTCTTGGGCGGTGGAGCTTGCGCCTGCAAGAGTTCGACGTTACAATTGTCTATAAATCCGGCAGGAAACACTCCGACGCCGATTGCCTGCCCGCGCACTCGTGTACCCACCACCACAAGACTCCGATGAAGACAGCGCGTTCTTTAGAGTGGTGACGCGCCTAGCAGTGTGCCGAACCCTACCTACGCGTCATGATCGACTACCTCAAATAACGCAACGCCGCCATGCCTAAAGCGTTCAAACGCAGCTTACCAACATTCAGCCTGAAAACTCCGACCTCGTGAAGAAGAATTTCAGCCCCGGAACGAGAACGAATTATCTTCTTGTCATCCCCGCGGACCTTTGTAAGAAAATTTTGGAAGGGTGCAACGACGACCCGTCTTTCGGACATCTCGGCACAGTTCGCACTATTGGAGAAATCGAGGTGAGGTATTACTGGCCCCGAATTATTTCTGACCTCACCCACTACGTCCGGAGCTGCCGTGACTGCCAAGCGACCAAAAACAACGCCGACGAGACCCGCCACACTCCTTCAGCCAATAGCCGTGAAATCGAAGCCTTTCCAACAGATTGGAATGGACATTCTGGGCCCTTTCCCTACGCCACGATCAGAGAACAGGTGGATTGCCGTAGCGACAGGCTACATGTCGTGCTACGCAGACACCGCAGCTCTTACAAACGGTACTGCACAAAGTTCTTCATGGACCAAGGTGTGCTGCGACATGGAGCCCCTATGTCACTAATCACGGAACGCGGAACGGCCTGCACTGCGGAGCTTATGCAAGGAATATTACGCTACAGCAACACGGATCACCGAAGAACGACACTGTACCGTCCCCAAACCAACGGACTAATGGAACATCTGACCAAGACAATCGCGGATATGCTGTCAATGTACGTCGACGTTGAACGTAAGACTTGCGATGAAGTGCTCCCGTATGTCACGTAGATGACGCGGTTCTAACTTTCCTACGGAAGACGGCTGACTACCATGCTTGACGCCCTGCTTCCGGGTGTAGAAGACGACGACCTCAACCCCGACGTCCAAGGATACCTTCAGCGTGCGGAGGAGGCCCGCAAACTCGCTCGAGTGCGCACAACGGACCAGCAGCTGGTGAATGGCGGACGCTACATCCTCCGACACCGAAACGCCGAGTACCGCCCCGGAGATCGTGTGTGCGTTTCGACTCCCATTAGACGACGCGGACTCAGTGAGAAGCTTCTGCGACGGTATTTTGGACCCTACCGGATTCTACGGCGTGTTGACCAACTTACCTACGAAGTGATCCCCTATGGTGATTCCGGAACATAACGACGACGCACGTGGCCCGAAGTTGTCCAAGTGGTTCGGTTAAAATCTTACTACACAAGATGACTGATTATTTTTTGTTTGTTTGCTTGTTTGAGTGTTCGGGCTGTCGTTTTAGCATCGGGTCGATGCACGGTTAAAAGGGGGTGGGGGGGGGGGGGGTGGGGTATTTGCCGCGAATCATGCATTACGTTTGTTTATTTATGTCTTGTTTTTACCACCAGGCTGCGCCGGTCTGCATTATCTGTTGCCCCAGTGAAGCGCTTGTTCCATTCTTTAGTTTTATGCCATACGCTCTTTTTATATTTTGATAGGGAGAACGTTTCGAACTAACATGTATAGTCTAGAATAATCCTCTTTGATCTGCAGTCTTCGGGATATAATGCGATGATTCCAGAAACACTCGCGCGGAAAGATAAACCCCTGCAGAGCGAATGCCGCGGTATTCTATTTACCGACATTCGCCTGCGAATGTCCCTTTGTTAACAGCTGCTTCGCCGCCTCTGTATTTTTTTAGTTGTTTGCGGAGCAAAGTTCGGGCCAATGACCTTGTTTTTCCTTCAAGACGACTGCGTCGTCTTTTGCTTCGTGACATTATGAAGAAATGTTTTACGCTTATGGCGATTCGCATGCTATAATTTTCGCAACAATATTTCGGTTGTCGTTCAGCAGATTACAGACATGGAAAGGGTGGTCGGCATTCACTAGCATACGCGTACGACTTGGTGCACCACGGCGCAGTCGTACCCGTACGTATGTACGTACGCTCCGCAATTTCTAGCGCCTTACCCAGTCGCGGGATCATTTAAACCGTGTATGGTGCTAGGAAGTTCACAGGATGCTGCGTGCGACAGTATTTGGCGTGGAAGTATTGCTTTTGCGTTCGCTGGGGCACAGTTTTGAGCAGTCGACAGCTCTTGCGGTGGTAATGTGCTGTGCTGCATCGGGAGCACAGCGACCGCCATGCCAGCACAGTGCCATTCCACGCCACTGCCATTCCATCACAGTGGTATGCGAGCGAATACAATATTTAGGGTAGTAATTGTACGTTAAAAATTTGGAGCCAAAACTTCCGGCGGGGTGACTGTCAATCTATTTCGTAGCATTCACGTGGCAGATGGGTAGGTGCGGAATGGGACATGGCGGTGGAGATGGGCTCGTGCTCGCTGTCACTATAAGGTAGACATTTTGTGATTATCACCTCAGAATTCGTACCCTCACCTGTCCTAGCAAAGTAAACCATTGCACTCGCATTAACTTCAAACGCAGTGCTCAAAGAATACGCCTTACAAAGCGCTAACTCCATAAAATTTTGATAGGTTTTTGAATTTTATTTTACTTCGCTATTCGTTCTTCCGCTCGTTACCGATGTGACGCGTGGGTTAGGGTTGCACGACCAAATGATACCATTCGAAATATCTATAAACGCGTATGCAATTTTAAACTAATGAGTATTCCCTCTAAGTCATCTGCCTGTAAGCAACCATAGGTAAATTTCTAGCCTCCTCATTGGGCGTGTACCGGTATGATAAAGCGCAGGCTGTCGGTAGGCAAAGTAATTGCTCTCCATTGAAGAGTAGGCCGGAACTCGCACAAGCTCAACCTGGCTCTCTTGATGTGTTTTCTGACAGTACGCAAAGCACCCGGCGGGACACCCAGTATTTCTAGAAGTATTTTTACGGTGTCTGAGAGTCTGTACCTAGCCCGAAAGGGTGAGGGCCAGTACAGTCGCCAATTATTCCGCTATTTCCCGTGTCTGACTTGAAGCGATCCACGAATCAGCATCTCATTTCTAGTTGTCACCCCCGCCATTGCTCTGTTCGTCCATTGTCTCTGA
This sequence comes from Haemaphysalis longicornis, assembly GCA_013339765.2. Taxonomy (NCBI): domain Eukaryota; kingdom Metazoa; phylum Arthropoda; class Arachnida; order Ixodida; family Ixodidae; genus Haemaphysalis; species Haemaphysalis longicornis. Next base: position 348,096,013 of record CM023448.1, on the reverse strand, counting down.
AGGCACTTCTCCTCTGTGGACGAGGCCTTAACTTCGCAGAGCCTAGGCGTGTACACACAAAAAGAAATGGCCCCCCTTCAGCATCTGGCGGTATTGTCATGCGGCTGCGGCTCGATCACATCAGTACACCGCAAACGAACTAAAAAGACACAGTAATGCGGCCATACAACCCAACATTATTACAACAGCGCAATGCAAATAGGAGCGTTTTGCTGCATCCGAGTGGACATTACATATGTCGTTTTCGTAAGTCACAATAACTATCGAGTTGCGTTCGAATTTTTCGTTTGAAACTAGAAATATTGCAAAGTTGAGAAAAGTACAGAAAATATACAAACGTAACATCGGGCGGACCCTCAATCTCCACGACAGTGACGTAAATATGGATGTGATGTAACCACAGTACTACTTGGGTTGCCATAATATCTTAAAATTTATTTAAAATTTTCTGCATCTTATTGCATGTTCGTATATAGGCGTCAGAACCACGAAAAAAGGCTAGTTGTTACTGTTGAATTGTTTTTCGTCTTATTAGTAATGTGACACATTCGATAATAAAAAAATAAACTTTTTATTTACAGATAGAACTCGGGATTCACAAGTTTGATCTCGATGACATTAGGAATGCTTTCGAGTCCACGGGCCGCGGTGGACAATACCACGTGGTTGACAACAACTGTCAATTGTGGGTTTTGTCATTTCTCGACGCTCTGAAGATACCCTGTCCTCCTCAGGCAAGGACTATTGCAGAAGGGGTATGTACGTCTTGGTAACTCTAAAAAATACCTGTATCTGCCCTTGTAAACACTTCAAGAGGATGTAATGTATGAGATGTTCCGGGCCGTAGCGGGGGCGGGTCCCAAATCAAGTTGCTGATAGGCATCTCAAGGAACGAAAGTGTCTCTATGAACGTGAATGGAAATAAGAAGTAAATGTTTAATGAAGTGAGGCTGAGTGCGTTAAGAAATTCTACTAAAACAGCATCGGCCTAAGGTCAGAGTCCTAGGGTAAGGAATAAAAAGAAAATCTTACAATATTGGCAGTGGTGGTGGTGGCAGCGGCGGCAGCGGAAAGTGGAAGAACCAATCGATGACCATTACCGCTAGTCCCTAGTGTCATTGACGCGCCGCGGCTCAGGCAAGTTTCCTTTAACGTAGACAAAACAGCGGAACCTCGCCTTTAGGATGCGTAAACAGGGACAGAGCGGGACAACACAGTGTGAGAATCATAATCATCATCATCACCAGCCTATCTACGCCCACGGCAGTGCAAATGCCTCTCCCGTTATTCTCCAATTATTTCGGTCCTGTCATAACTGCGATAAATGTATCTCCACAATCTACTTGATCTCATCTGCCCATGTAACTTTCTGCCGCACCCCGCCATGCTTTCTTTCTCAAGGGATCCACTCTGTTACCCTTAACGACCGATCGTTGCCTTGTCTTCGCATTACATGCCCTGCCCACGTCCATTTCTCTTTTCAAATTCCAGTTATTATGTCCTTAACACGCGTTTGTTCCCTGACCCACTCCGCTCTCTTCTTGTCCCTTAATGTTACCTATCTTTTTCCGTTCCATTGCTCGCTGAGTCGTCCTCAATTTAAGTTGAACCCTCTTAGTGAGCCTCCAAGTTACTGCCCCGTAAGTGAGTAGCGGTAAGATGCAGCGGTTATACACTTTATTCTTCACGGACAATGGTAGGTTTCCATTCATTAGCATTTATTGGGCTGTCAATAGGAACCATTTAAGGTTAGTTTCACTTCTCATTTTAATTTATTAAACTGCTTCTACTTCCAGCGTAAGTGTTGTCCAACTCTGTCCTTGTGTACGCGTTCTCAAGGCTGGTTCCCGTCGTTTTCTCCAAGCATGTACCAACAGACCCAGCACAAAACCGTCCTTTAACAGTCGCGGATTTATGGCGTCGCCACGGGGGATGGTTAGTGTCAGTTAGAGTATTTATAAAAGCACTAAGGCAGTCGTATACGATCATCCTGGGGACATAGTCGCCTGTAATTTAGATACAACTGCACGACTTTTGTCTAGCACTGTACGGTTTAAAACAGAGTGTTTAAGCAGGTTGTGCCTCATTTCGTTATATTAGAGATGTGTTGTGTAATGAAACATTTTTCTCTTACCTGCAGTACAAAGAAGAGATCAAACAAATTTATAACCATAAACTGCCAGCTTCTACGGAAAAAAAGAGAACAGGGTACCCAATTTATATAAAAAAAATCATTTTCGTTCAATCGCTCTGATAACATTGCCTAGTATAATTGTTTAGTGTAGAAAAATAGCGTGTTTAAAGATCAACGAGGTTTTTATTTCAGATCGGAAAGGTGTTCAAGAACAAGAAAGCGGCTGAAGCATTCAAGAAAATCGTCCAAGATATGAAGTTTGCTTTTATTGGCTGCGGTTCAAACAAAGAAGAAAATGTTGGTCCAAACAAGGCCAATATAGGCATAAACATTGTAAGAACAAAGTCCTATCTTTTCTAAAGCCTCAGCAACACATTTTGCCGGAAGCTTCTTTCTTTACGTTCGTCTCTCGAAGAAAAACAGTTAAATATTACCTCTCACTGAGCCGCTGTGTGGTTACGCGGTTCTTCTTTACTAATGTTGGTTGTTCACGACAAATCGTACGTTTCCGTCCCTGTAAGCAAAAAAAAAAAACAGCCCCTGACGCATATCCACTTATATATGGAATAGCCTTGTGAGGGGAGGGCCCAGAATAAAGTGAGGCTTCATTCAAAATACTACAAAAGAGCGCCTTTCCAGTTGCGACTAGTTAAGTATCAACTAGTTATTAAATCGCTTCTTGTCTGGTTTGAATAGCTCCAAGTCACCCAGCTCTAAACGCGGTGTGTGAAGGTTCCATTTCACCCAGAGAAGTGTATGATATCAATGTTATCTATGTTGACTTTCGGAATGTCTGGGCACTTTAATATAATGAAGGTCAAGACTTTTCTTTATCATTTAGAAACAAGCATCCCCACAATGATAAGTTGCGTTTTCTTCTCCATGTAAAAATTGCTGTTCAATGGTTCCTGGTGTGTCTGTACTGCTTCGCCCAGCCTCCGCATTCACCGAGTGGATTGGTGCCTAAATTTGTGGGGGCAAAGCACCTTAGGACCTCGCTGTGTCCGGGGCTTGGCGTCCGTGTACCCAGTGTTGCGCATGCGCGAGGAGCATTGGATTGGGGTGGATTGGAATTACTTGGATTTGATTTGGATTGGATTGCATTGGATTGAATTGAATTGAAATGGATTGAATTGAATTAAATTGAATTGTATCGGATTGGATTGGATTAGAATTGTATATACTGTACACACGCGTTGCCACTCATTTATATGCCCGAGTGGGCAATGCCACGGGTGATTTACGCTAAGAACGATCCCTAGTGTTTCGCCCACTCGTCATGATGCACTTCATGGAGATGCGTGAATTTTTTTTACGTGACAGCTTTCTTAGTGGGATTGATGGCGTCCTGTCAAAAGACTAATGCATTTCCCCATATGCTTGTTGGTCAACGGAAAAGCTCTGATAAGGCCTCAGGATACACGGCGAGTGCGGGAAAGCGGGCGTTCGTTGTGTCAGCACGGTTACAGTTAGTGAAAACGGAACAGTTTTAGATAAGAAGATACGAGTATTTATTATAAAGCAGGAGTGCAATAGTATACCTTTTTATCTCATAAACCACGTATCTTAAATACGTTTAAATCCTTGGTACATGTGTATACTCACTGCGCGGAAAATCGTCGCATGGCTTCGTTTTTCATTCGCGATTTGGGTTTTCAAAGGTTTCGCCATTGATTTGACGCACTTTTAGCGAACGTTCGGCGCACTTTCAGGTTTCGCACTTCTCGGAACTTTCGTTAGGAAGCGATTGAAAATTTTTATTGGTGCTTCTCATACATGCCACAAACGAAATATCAGGTACACCCTGCCTGCCTACCTAGTGCAGTCTCCTTGAGTTTCATTTTGCTTTTCTGATGGAGGCGGAAAGCGAAAACGCCCGTGTGTACGAGATTTCGGCGTACGTTCAAGATCTCCAGATGGTAAAAATTAATCCAGAGCCCTCTACTACGGCACGCCGCATCGACTGCGTTGCATCGGCGTGTTAAACCCTACAATCAATCAAATCAATCGAATCGCATCGCGATAGGTGCCATCGGCGTTTCGCAAACCTCAAGCTCACAACCACCTTATTTCTTGTATTATTCTCTGGACTTGCGCACACTCATCATCGTCGGCTATTATGTTGATACCCGCTTCACAATTTTAGTACTAGCTTTATAGAACCCGCAAATGTCCGGGTGGTTCACTATAGAGCTAGTAAAACACAAATACAGTAATTCTTATCTTGTCACAGTAATTAGTTCCCCTTTGCCGCTTGAGTTGTGCCCATTTAGAAATTTCCGCAGCTTATACAATCGATCGAAAGTGGTGCTTCAACTTTGCGGAAAACAATTGCGAAAATTATGTACGACGCGGGTGCGCTTTAACAACTGCAGTACAATCTCAATAAACAGAAGTCGCATAAACGGAATTGCCGCTTAAACGGAAGAATAGCCTTTAAGTTGGTTGTGGTTGGTTTTGTATTCAGATAACGTAAAAACATTCTCGGCAATGGGTACCTAAATTTCCGCATCACCGTGTGAACGGAGCCAAAAATGGAATCTTTTGTGAAACCTATTGGCATTAAAAACAGATTTTATCGTTCAAGCTGTTTCATTTTAGTTTTGTTTTTCTTCTTCAATGTTTCTTTTAGTCTCATTTGCCACGTAAGGCTCGTCTCGTTAGTGGTCAGACGTGTAAGTTCAACGAATGCAACGTCGCAGTTGTAGTTCCAGTAGTTCCGGCTCGATTCAAGACGCCGAAGTATAGGTCTCAGCTCCTGCTGTCTAGCTCGTGCCATCGTGGTGCTATTCGCGCTTCATTACCGCGTTGCCGTCTTCTGAATTCGGTGAATCATAAGACCTCGCAAAGTTGATGGCTCTAGCCTCCGTAAAGATGCAGTTGCAAGGACAAACAAAAATAATTGATGCATTTTGTAATGCACAGCTACTCAATGTTGCCATATGAACTTCGTGAATGCTGTTACTAAACCTCTTGTAGATGTATTGTTTTCTGAAAAACTATCAGCAACATTTACCTTGTAGTGCTTAGAGTTCCATGAAATGCCGTTACGACTGTGTGCACACATAAATTTGCTCCTTCACACATCTATCTCAGTAAACGGAACTCCTGTTAAACAAAACTAAATTTTCGGATCCTTGAAGTTCTGTTTATCGAGAGTTCACTGCACATATCCATGACCGATTTTGTCTCGGTAGGAGTTATCGATAACAACCGTGCAAGTTTTGTAACAAACGACGTGGAGTCCAGCAGGTGGCGTTGGGTTGCAGAAAACGTCTCGGGCTGTCCCAACGGATGATGTGTGCGCTATGCGAACTCGGGATGACTGGATTGGATTGCATTTCCTGAGATGTGTAATTTTAGAAATCTCGTTTGCTTCCCTGCATTTTTGTTAGGGCGAAATCCTGAAATTGTTTTTTTTTTTTGCACAACCGCATGGAACGTATTTGTAAGACAAAATGGATTGGATATATCAATGGGCTCGTTCGGGACAGAGAACACGTAATGTTATTCAAATCATCAGAAACCCTACTGATTGGGTATGGTGGGAAAACCTTAAAAACCAGTTTTATGACATTTGTATGGGTTGCATCTTTAAAAAAAATGCTGAATATTTCAATAGACCTGCGGTATAATAAGACATCTAAGGGTAAAGAAACATTTCAACGCTTTTGACTCTGTGTGTTGCAGGAGCTTTTTCTTTTCAAAATCACTATCGAGGTTTTATACCATAACCGAAAAGTACCTATTTAATGTTTAAGAATTTCGAACGAACAATTAGGCTTGGCGGCCATATCCCCTGTTAGGCCTTCTGGGCCGGTTCGGAATGTAACTTCAAAAATTCCTGTTCGCCGTTTTAGCGCTTCTGCAGATACTAACATTTCAATTCCAGTTGTGAATTTTCCAAAAAACAATTCGATATGTCTTAAAGATCCCCAGGTGGTCAAAATTAATCCGGAGCCCTCCACTACGGCGCGCCTCATCGCCTGCGCTGCGTCGGCGCGTTAAATCCTACAATCAATCAATCAATCAATCAATCAATCAATTCGATATGTTAATCGGTCGAAATCAATTTGAGTAATCTAAGCAACAGATGTTCTTCGGAATATACATTTGAACCGGAGGTGCTTTCAGGCAGGAACCATGAAACTTTTGGTCGAGATTCTTACAGGCTGTACGTGTCAGCAAAACAACCTTAATTACTCAACGGGCAAGTAATATAATCACTAAATTTGGAAACATAATTTCTTCTCGTCTTCCTTAGCAGCAGAATTTCCAATAATCTAGCCTTTGTCTCTTCCGTTTTATGATAGAAATGAACTTCTCCAGGCTCAAATCTTTAGATCCAGCAGTTCAGGCAGGGAATTTGTAAATCGGTTGCTAGGTGGGCAGGTCCGCCTTTGCTGGTTGGCTTCCTACAAAGTTCTCTTATTTGCAGCATGCGGTGATGTCTCGTTGAGTCTAAAAGTGGTGCTGCGTATTCGTTGATTTTGCTTAAAGTGCGGTTTTAAGTTTACCAGAAGGCAACATTCGAACGTCGATTGCTCATCACGGGGCCAAAGACAGCGCAGTTTTCGGCATGGTGAAATGAAGCCGCTTAGCCACCAAGCAGCGCTGGGTAAAGCAACAACAATAAAATAAACACTTTAAAGCAAAAACGGCAAAAGAGAAAAAAAAACTTTCCAAATCAAGTTGAAATTCTTAGATGTCCTGAATACATTGGGAGTACTCTACCTAATTTTGAGCTTGTGTCATAAATTGTTTTCATTTTTTCTAGGGCATTGCAACATGGCTGTTCGTAGGGTTGAGATAACGAATGTGTAAAAGCCATTGTAAAGCTCTCGCAATATCGACCTTCCCCAAATATCTTACTCACGCATGTGCGGGTTTCGTTTGTGCATATCTAGGGGCAGAAAATGTTGGTAAGTAGTCCTGATTGTATAAAACTGGCCACACATCGGCTCACGTCACTAAAAATGTCATCTAAAGTCTTCAGCCAACTCAGCCAAGTAAATGCCTCTCGTTTGTTATCTGCACATTGGTCTACTACTGTATTATCCTACACACGTGATGTTTGCGGAGTTGAATTTTTCACTTACGCAGCACAGCAAAGATGGAGCGCCGAATTTACCCAGCATTCCCCCCGCGGAAGTGCCCGCTCGCCAGCGGCGGCGTCGGCGGTACGGCTTTGTCGTCTGCGTTAGCCATGGTTGTTTTGGGCCTGTTTTGGTGCAGCTTCACGTCCATTGCGCGCTGCCTCCGCATGGCTTGATAAACCTGTTCAACAGCACCTCCAGGTTAACCCCGTACCCGATGGAATTAAATGATCGTACGGCAAACGTACATTGAAGAATGGTTTCATAGAGAGAAAACAAATTGTGCAAACCACATACAGACATCTGGCCGCTAGAGAAATGCCATCTTTTGCGCACTGCTTGCTACGAATGGGACTCCGTTTTCTAAATTGGTGAATACCAATTCGGTTGTGTTTTAAGGGGTATTACAAAGGCGAAAGTAGCAACAGGTTCGGACAAATAGCCATTATAAAAGTTCCCTCAGCTTTCTCGCAATTCTCAAACTTACTAAACTATTTTATTTTGGTATAAATGGGAATCACTAAGCTTACATGCCGAATTTTTTCGGTGTCTGCGCTTGTGTCGCGCGGTGGTTTAGCCCCAAGCTAGCACATCAGGATGGCTAGGTTCCGGTGTCTCACCACTTAAAAGATGCTCCTCTCCGTTTTCTTTCTCCCCACTCACGGCCGGGCTACATTGGTGGCATCCGCCGCTCTAGCCCGGCGGTGGCTGACTCTGCTGCTGCGTTCGGCAGGCCACCCCCGCGAATTCCAGGCACGGCTTTGTAGATCCAGGTGCGTGAATTCAAGCGACGTCACAAGGGCAATTGTTGTGGGTGTCGCTCACAGCTTTGCTTTCCAACCAACTTCACAGCGTGGATTGGAGCCAATTTTTTAAAGCGATGCTTTCTACCTTTACCAGCAAACGGTTCTTTCCTGGCGTGCCGCGCTCTGGGCCGCGCTCTCGGCGCACGGAGAGAACTTTCGGTTGTGTAATACGATGAATGTCCACAACAATATTTTTACGGCAGAAGCACGCAGAATATTCATCATTTTACATCACATTGTTCAACACCAAATACCTATGTCTGTTGCGCACACGGGATCTTTTAGTGTTTTACGTGCTTTGGCGTCTAGGAAGCAATCTAAAAACTATGTATCGATTCTTGCTTTTAAGGTCATTACATCTTCATATACCTAAAACCTGAAATACCTATATGCTGGATTCCATGCCACTGCGGAATCTACTCTAGAAGAAGTGACAACTGGGCTAGTTGGTAATGCATTCGGGACATCTTGAAAGTAGCACACTTGAACACGGGCACTAGGAAAAGAGACGATAAACCACAACGCGGAGTCACAACTGATTTTCATTGGAACAGGCGCACATATAAATACTTAAACCTAAACGCATGTGACCACACATCATACATACGTCACAATCCAGCGTGTTATATATTCATGTTCCAGAGCGATTTCAAAATTCAAACTCACTCTCATGTAAAGGAAGCTACGGCACACTAAAGCACCGCACACCCTTTTATTATATTATAAGCTTCAATAATCTCGCATGTCAACTTGTTTCTGTGCACAGGTAATATCACTGTTTCCTGGAACGCAGGCGTGCATTTGCACTTCGAAACGTTTTGAGCCACGTGCGAGTAGGTGTTCCCTCCTAAAGACCTTTTTTGTTCTAACAAGCTGACATTAATACACCCACTTGTCTGTCCAATATACACATAACCACATGAAAATGGTATAAGGTAGACAACACACATTTGCATGGTACAAAAGGAGATGCAACCCTTTCCGGTGCCACGCGACATGCCTTTGAGCTTTCTATCAACAGATCCACAAATTTCGCTAAGTCTATTGGGTGCCGAAAAGGCAACCCTCACACCCACGCGACCCGCAACATATTTCAAACCGTGGGACGATCTGTGAACATATCGGAGTACCGCAGCAAATTTCTTCTCCGGTGCTATATCATCACGCGTTGCGCATGTGCCCATCTTTACCCGTTTTATCAGCTTCTGTACCGTGAGACGAAGGGCGTCACTTGGAAACCCGTCATCTTTTAACCTTTGTAACTCTTTAGAAAAACTAGGGCGAATCGCTTCAGCACATGACGTCAAGAGTGCCGACCGCAAACAAGAGAAGGCAATGCCGTTCATGATCACTTTCGAGTGTCCTGAATTAAAGTTTAGAAGCGGGTGCTCAAACCGTGTGCCTTATATCAAACACACGCGATCACGATTCACTTCTCACTGGATATCAACGAACTGTAGCTCATTATCTTGGGGTACCTCATAGGTAAACTCTAATCCCAGACCACAATCTGTGAACACCTGCACGATATCCCCAACAGTTTTATGCATATCACAAAGTTGAACGAAAAGAAGAAAATCATCTACATATCTGAACACCTTTGCGACTAGACTGCTGATGTTTCTTTGAATGCATTTGTCTACTCTTCGTAGGAAAACGTTGGTCAGTACAGGCGAAACTTTCGAGCCGATACACACACCAGAGCGTTTTAGGTACAAGCTTCCGTTCCGGGACACAAACGTAGAGTTCAAGTAAAATGACAAAATCTCCAGCAAACTACTGACAGAAGTACCAGCAGTATTACAAAATTTGATATGATTATTGTCTTCTGTGGTCGTAAGTTACTCACTTTTCATCAATTCATCCTTTCCAATTGCGCTGTGGGTTGTCGTCTTTTTTCCTAGAGTCCGTGTTTAAGTGCGCTACCTTCAAGATGTCCCAACTGCGGAATCGCTGCAAATGTGGTTCCGGTAAAATGGCTGCCGGTGCTGTACTGCAAGACACAGTTTACATAACAGTACCCTACACTGACATCAAACCACACATCAGACAACGCTTTCGCAAAACATGGCAAGCCCACTTGAGTGAACAAACAGAAAACAAACTTCACGTAATAAGACCACACTTGGCATCATACACCACCGACACACACCAGAGATACCCAGAAGTTGCCTTTGCTCGGCTACGAATAGGGCACACACATGCAAAGCACTCGTATGTGCTCACGGAATCTTCAAGACCCGTGTGAAACAGGTGGGGAGAGGCCCTATCCGTAGTTCACACACTCATTCAATACAAGGCACTCGACACAACACGACACAAACACTTTCCCCAACTCTACAGACAACACATTAAACTGCACCCATCGTTGTTTTTTCCTGACGATGCTGTGGTTTCCGTTAAAAGTGTTTTTAAGTATTTGTCACATGTTAAGCTTTTAAACCTCCTTTTCTACCATGCATAATCAACACAGGCCCTATACACCAGCCACCACCATTGTTTTCAGCTAATCTGTGGTTCTTATTGGGCGATTGTAGTGTTTTATACTTCACTCCTCATACATATCCACTGATTTGGTGCTCTTTGCCCCAGTTGGCCTTGAGCCATTTAAATGCAACCATCATCATTAGCATCATCGGACCAGTGTCGGCTGGCAGAACGGGCCCGCCAGGCTAGCGAGCACCAAGGCATCTTGGAATAAGGATGCCTCTCACTGGGTTGAGAACCTAAGAATTTCCTCCTGCTCGCATGAATAATAGATGTTTGTCTCTCTCTGAAACGCTGGAATTGAGGCACGCCGTGAAATTGAGGCTGCTCAGTGGCATTCATCGTTTATATAAAGTAATGATGAGGTCTCATAGCTAGTCACTTATCCAAAGATCCATGTATATTTCTTAGTTATCATAGTTGCACTGGTGTTCATTCCATCACACATTACCAAGATTGGGTATTTTTAATTTCTCCAAACATATATTTGTAATATATTGTTGTCACTTTTTATATTTTTTCTGTGTTCTATTTGTCTGGTTGTTAACTTCTTTTTTATCTTTTTTACATGCAAAGCAAGGCAAGAGTTTCTACAGGCAGAGAAGTCTGTGTTCTTACCTTTTAATAATTGAATGAAAGCTTCGCTGAAGGATTGCAGAAAAAAGAACTCTCGCGTTTCCCCTATGTAATCTTACAAACTTATGTGTTACACCCTAGTGCTACACTTTTTCTTGGGTATTAAGGCATCGGCACAACAGAAATCAATTTATACGTCATACCTTTACACGTGGATCTTTCTCGTCATCATCAACTTGTAGATCTTTCCCAGTTTCTTGGCTCAGCTCTTCTTGACTCTGGGATTGCCTCATGGGGTATTTTACTTGACTGCATCAGCCTTCCTATTTGAAATATTCTGCATATCATGTATTTCTTTCGCGTTCAAAATATGTTCGTATATACATGTGTTTACATTGTTTGTTTTAAACTCCTGAAGCCTAAGAGCTTCCACGCGTGCACAAATCTGTTGTACAAAGCCAGGCTAGTGCACTCACATTCTCTTTCCTAGGCCAGTCTTGCAACAAAAAAATGAAATATGAAAATTCCTTAAAAGCACCTGCAAAAAAGGAGAATAAAAGCTTGGCGATCGCAATTGCATCCAAAATCTTAACTTGTGGAAAGAAGACGTGTTTTTCTTGCTACTGCGTGGCAACGGGCGTACAGTTAGCTAGAAGGTAGAGACAAAGACTCAGTGGAATCTTGAAAGGCCAGTGACCATGGCAACAAGTAAGGACTCTTTTTTTTACTTAAGTTTGAGCACTGAGTTTTGACTGGTTTTATGTTTTATAACCATGCCTGGAGCAGGAACTTCGTACTCGTACATGCAGGTGTTCATTACCAAAAGCTTACATACCACACGGATACCAATGAGCTACTTTGAAGCTTGGTGTAATAATCTGCACAACTTCAACTCCAATACATGCACGTTTTTTAGTGCTTTTGAAATTCACGTCATCCAATATTCCTCGCAGCACAGCCAATATGCACCCAACTAGAGATGTATGCATTGGTATAATAATTTCGCTAAAATTCAATTTGTAAATGCTACGACAGTAAGGTACATTTTTAACGCCGTCAGCCCGTTTTTATTGCTACCTCAGAACTGTTTGAATGATTACTCGAAGTGCGCGAAACGTTGCGCAAGAAAGCGATATGGCTCGCCCCCATCGCGGCGCTCGTATATTGCAACATGTCATACTAAGATTATCCCTGACATGGCCAGTCAGGTCGCTCTTAAGACTAAATCTAAGGTCACAGGCATTAATTACAACTACTGGCATTCAATCATACCCGGTGGTGCAGTCAGGCGATGCAGCTTTTGACGCGTCGACCGTTTCTTTCACAAGGTTAGCAAGCCTATGTAAAACATAGCAATAACTAAGCGTGTAAGCATCGCCAATCAGACGAAATGTTCACTTCGCGAATGGCTATAACAAGCGCACACACCACGTTTCACCCTCAGGGGCAAAGTCACGCGCACCACGAATCGTTTGATGACCCCCGCCTTTCGAGCCAAGCAACTTCCCGTAATCTGGCTTGTGATCTCATGCGTTCTCATCGTGATAATGTCCGTGTTAAATACCACACACGATAAAATGACTGAACAGAAACTTGGCTGAGCGAAGCAGCGAAAATGAACTCCGAAACGCGCACTACGCAGTTCAGGTGGCCACCATCTTGCATTACCGCAGCCACGCCATATCAGAGGGCCGTTACAGTGAGCGCCGACCGGAAGGCCAATCACTCTTCGGCATCTATTTCTGCCTTCGTTTGTGCGTTTTTCTTTGTCTGCCATTTGTGCGTTTGTGAATGAACGAAGGTAAAAGAGATAACCGGGACCGGAAAGATTGATTGATTGATTGTAGCGTTTAATGCGCCGACGCAACGCAGACGGGAAGGCGCGCCTTAGAGGAGGGTTGCGGATTAATTTTGACCACCTGGGGATCTTTAACGTGAGCCGAAATCACGTACATCCGGGCGTTTTTAGATGCGACGCATCTCTTGCTCTGAGGCATGCCCCTCCTGCGTCGGCGTCGGCGGCGTCCGTACGCCACCTGCGCATGCGCGACTCTCCTCCGCTCTTCTCTCCAACAGCTGTGCGCAACACTCTCACTCCGTCTCATTATCATAAACATCGGCTGCGTGCGCGCGCTTCGCTCGCTTCGCTCCGCTCCCGTCGCGCAAGTGCGCACATGCGCGACTCTCCTCCGCTTTCTCCTCTCCTTCAGGCGCTGTGAATATAAAGCGGGTAGCGCGCTGCGGCGGTTCAGTCAGCGCTCGCTCTCGTTCGACTCCGCGTGATTTCGATTGATGACTTCGTGCTTGGCTTGATTCTTCCGATGAAGACGTGATTGAAGCGACGGTCCCTTCAGCGAGTAGATTGACGCAATCCAATATCAGCGTCACCCCAAACGCTCAAGGCAACGTTACGACCATAGAGAATCAACCAATGGAAACGCCAATTGAACCCCCCGATGCGTCGCATCACATCAGGGTTCCCCTCGGGGGAAGATGGGCGTAATTTTGCTTTTCGCCTCCATCAGAAGAGCGGCCGCCGCGGCCAGGAATCGAACTCGCGACCTCTTGCTCAGTCGCGCAACGCCTTAGTCACTGAGCCACGGCGGCGGGTGACCGGTAAGAGGATCGCTCCGCCGATCCAATGGTACCAAAATGACCGCTCCCGGTGGCACCTTTGCGGAGATACAGCGCTCCGAAAATTGCCGTTTTTCACCGCGTCATATTGTCACCGCGGCTGCCAAAGGTATTTTTTATGCCACTTTGTACAGGTTTTCGGCGGAAAAAGTTCGGAAACGCACAGGATAGAAAAAATTGAAGCCAAATATGTGGCTTTCAAACAACGATGTTTTGGTCATTTTTTCGAAGTTAAAAGCCGCGTCCCCTCCTTAAACTAATGAATTTAAATATGCGATAATATCCGATTATTCTAACCTTTTCGAATATTAGAAATGTTTCGAATACATAGTTTTCGAAGCGAATAGGAATATCACATATTTATTATTGGAGTATTATTCGAAATTTTCGAATATTCTCTCACCAGCACAAGCCCATGTCGTGTGTGAAGCAGTAGCGTAATTTACTTCAGGTAACTTCTGTTTTAAATGGCATTCAATCTCCAGCCGTATCGTTGTGATGCATGTGAAACGAGCAATATTCGTGGTACTCCCACAGCGATATGAAAGACTTTATAGTGACTATTTTAGGAAGTCAATTGGGGTTACGGAAATCAGAAAAGGTTTCGCTCGCATTATTACTCTTGCACACAATACGAATTGCGTGTCATCATGGTCTGACAATTTTCGCATACCGCACTCAAAAAAGCGTTTCTTTGCGCGCATACGCCCCAAAAGAGAGGGCTGAATAAAAAAAAACGATTTCCGCAGTTTCAGATCAGTGAATTACATAAAACGATTACGTTTTAGAGGAGTGGTCGTATGGGCATCTATTCTAATTTATTAGTTCCTGGTTGGCTATATGACTTAACAGAACAGCGGAAACGTCGCTATTGAGCGTTAGCATTTGTCCAGGAAGTAAAGTGGAACAATCTCACCTATGCATTGGTCTGGTTGTGCGGATGTGGCGCACGAGACGATAAACTTTCAATACAGCCAATGCTGACGTAAAAAGTTCAGAAGTGCCAAATTTGTCGGAGTCTACTATAACTGTTTCACTGTTGAAACTTTCAGGACGTCGCAGAAGCAGCGCTTGAGGAAAGAGACCTGGATCACCAGCGTGAAAAGAAATATCTACTGACGCGAGAAAAGGAGAAGATGGCTTGAAACAACTTTCTGGTAAAATGTAACGGTAGGGAGTTTGAGGAAAACTGTGTCTGAAACATACCATCAATAAAGAAGTCTTGTACAGTGGCGGCATTTTTTCTGTACGTTTTCGTGAAAGCTCGCCAAATAATATGCGGGATTGTTTTATGTGGTGCTTTCGTTCGATCTGATGAAAGTCTCAGACATGTAAAAAGTGTCAGTGAATTCGATATGCGGCACGTTAATTGCTTTTTTACACATACAAAATAGAAATGGATGGTGATGATGGTTAACTGTACTCCCCCATTAATATTGTGAGCATCAATCTGTACGATGCGCAAGTGCCCACTTCCAGGAGACATGGATAAGTGCCCTTGTACTGTCGTGGCCAACTCCTCGCATACTTCATCTGCGTCTCACGAAAGTTATCATCATCATGCCGTACCTCGTCTCTTCTTCATAACCATCCTCATCATCATTCCTGATGCTGGAGTTCTGGGTTGCCGCTCAGAATAAACGCGATGTTTCCGCTGCCTCTGCGATGTCTCTTCTGGGTGACGGCTGCCCTTGACGTCTCCCTCAATATTGCTGCGAACCATGTATGGGTTTGTTTATTGTTTGTTTACTGCCGGGCCACGCTCGGCTCTGTTATCTGTGTCCCAAGCGAAGCGTGTCTTCCATTCTTTATTTTCATGGTGCACGGGCTATCTCATTCAGAGAAGCAGACTGTTTCGTCCTAACGTCGCTAGCCCAGAATAATCTTCTTTGATCTACCATGTTCTGGATGTAAATCGGCGGTTCCAGAAATACTCGCGCCGAAAGATAAAAGCCTGCAGAGCAGAAGTCGCGGCATTCGACTCTCGACGCTTGCTTACGCACGTCACTTTCTTGACTGCTGTTTCGCCGCCTCTGTATTCTTTAAGTTGTTAGGGGAGCACAAGTTCACTCCATAAAACTCATTTTCTTTGAAGACAACTGCGTCGTCTTTGGCTTAGTGACAATATGCCAATAACTGTATTCGTCCTTACATAGTGATTGTTTCAAACCCCCAAGAAACATCTGTTTGAAGTGCATTTGAAGTTGCAAGAAGTGTTTCTTTGACACATACATATTGTTAACAGAAGGTGGTCCTTTTATTCTTTTGGTGCCTACAAATAAAAGGAATTTTTTATTCGGGACGTCCAGCATTAGCGAAACAGATAAACCCAATATTTTAGGCTATTAAACTGGGCCATAAATCTAAACGCTGATGCTGCCGGTGAGCTATCTGGTGCAGCCAGTTTGCCGTGCTGCTGATATAAGTGTAGAATTGCTGGTGAGTTAATCGTGGTTATCGTCATGAACCATTATCAGCTTATTTAGCGTAGTTGTGGTTGAAGGCATCTCCATGGCCTTCCATACACTCCTATTCTGCGATGGCTAAGTCTACTAGTCGCCACCCATGTTTTTATTTATTTATTTATTTATTTATTTATTTATTTATTTATTTATTTATTTATTTATTTATTTATTTATTTAATAATTTATTTACTTATTTATTTATTCTCGAACGAGAAAATTTATTTATTTATTTATTTATTATTTGTTTATTGCATAATGCAGCCCAAGCGAGCTAACGCAGTGGTGGGTCAAGTACAATTCATCATATAAAAACAAGATAAGCTCAGAACGAGTGTTATACAATAATATTCAATGTCCCTCAATATCGTACACAAATATATCAAAGGGAAAAGAGCGGGTTGAGCCGGGACAGGATTCCATTTTTCTTTAGTATATCCTCCTTTAGTATGGGGAAATATACTGTACTCGAAAATTTTAGTGCGGGAAAAATACCGGGTAACATGAGGGAGTGACAACTACGCGTAGTGAACGGTTCAGCGAAGATGACGTAATGACTATCAGAAAGGCTACAGGGCGAGTTGATAACACGATGGCGAAACTTAGTGATTCGGTATTGCGACGCACGGGTAAATATGTTAGTCCTGAATTATTGATTGTAGAGGTTAACGCGCCGACGCAACGCAGGCGTGAGGGGTGCCGTAGTCAAGGGCTCCGGATTAATTTTGACCATCTGGGGATGTTAACCGTGTGCCGAAATCTGGCACACACGGGAGTTTTTGCTTTTCGCCTCCATCAGAAAAGCGGCCGCCATGGCCGGGGATCGAGCCCGCGACCTCGTGCTCAGCAGGGCAACATCTTACCCACTGAGCCACCGCGGCGGGTAAATGTGTTAGTCCTAAGAAATGAGGTGCTTTAGTGGGTGAAAATTCTGAATCAAACCGACGACAGATAAAGCGAACGGCTTTTTTTTGTACAGATTCAATCTGGCTTATTTCACATTGCTTATACGGGTTACGACTTTGCGAAGCATATTAGAGCATAGGGCATATTAGCGACTTCTAAGCAGTCAGCTTTGTTTCCCTGGGTGCTTCAGCCAGGGTGCGTTGAAGGTAGCCAATTTTTTTCAGTGCCTTCTTTGTGATAGAATTCACATGCTTTGATCAGGACAAATTAGACGTAAAGGTAGCTCCAAGATATTTGTAGTCATTGACGGTATCAAGCGATGGTGCGGTAAATGTGCAGCTGAAACCGGAAGGAGATGTGCTATTTGTAAACCTCATTATCACGGTTTTACGAAAGTTAATTTTTTATGTGCCCTGTTGAAGACCATGAGCAAAAATCCGAAAATTATTCTTGCAAATCTTGAAACCAGGAAATCTTCAAATATAATAGAGAACCGTTTGCGTAAAGCCTACTCTTGGAATAAATGTGATTGGGCAATTCGGCAATGTAGAGTAGAAAAAGCAAAGCACCCAGCACTGACCCTTGTAAAACCCCTGATAAAACCGGCACTATAGATGAAGATATTTCGTTAAATGATACAAACCATTTGCGTTGTGAAAGAAAGGCAGAAATATAACCAACCAGTTACGGAGTTTTAAGAATTAGCATTTAATTTTAGCAACAGTTTGGGATGAGATACCATCTCAAACGCTTTTGAAAAGTCCATGAATATGGCGAAAACTAGGGTACCCGTGTCTAAAATATGGCATATATCATGAGAAAACTCGGCTAATTGGGTTAGTGGGCCGAAACCACGCTTGAAAAATGTTGCATGTTAGACAATGAGTTCATTACTTTCAATATAGTCCATACTGTGTTTGTATACTATGGGTTCCAGGCGTTTGCCTAAATAGGAGGTCAGAGAAAAAGGTTTGTAATTACCGATGCCCTGTTGATCAACCAATTTATAAAACGGGAGAACTTTACCCAATTTCAAAGGGGATGGTACTATTCCAGAACTGAATGATTTCAGAAAAATTACCGTGACATACCTCCACGTCCACTGGAGCAATGAATGAGAAAAGGGTCGGTATATTATCATATCATCTGGCTCTGCGCATTTTTTGGAATCAAGATTCATAACAAGGTTGAAAACACCGTCAACAGTGGCGTCAAAGTCGGTTATCGGGAAGCCTCAATCAGCGTGAGGAAAAGGGGATTAACATTGTTGTCGAGTTAAAATGCAGACTGGAAATAAGCATTGGAGGCGCTCGAGATTAAAAGCGGATCATTGGTGCTTTCGCTGACAACTATGGTAAAACTGGAGGATCAGTCTTGGCGTGATATCGATGACCAAAACCTGCGCGGGTTGTTTTTCAGAAGATCGGTCAGCTGGTGCTGATAAAGGAAGTTCTTTGGCGAGTTTGATTTACAGCGTAACTCTTCTTTACCCCGCGTGAATCATTAAATGCTCCCAATGTTATTTGCGCGCTTCGCTCGCATGCGCCTGCGCAGACGGCGCAAAAGGTTCAAGATCTCAAAATTGCGTCCTTTTTTGTAGTATAGTTATTTTCGTGTTACGAAATCAGTCTAATTTGTAAAAAAAATTCCCCGCATTTCCCCGAGGGGAAGAATGTGAAAGTGCGAATGCACGAGTTGAATTTGCGCGGTTCGGTAATGTTCGCGAAAGAGAGATCACACACACACACACAACTACAAAGAAAGAAAGATGCATTTATTCACAGACACCTATTTGTGTTGTCGTTGTACTTGATTGCTAGAGCGGATCTCAGCTTTGAAATTTCGTGTCAGTACTCCTTTAAGCGGGTGCATTAGCCCTTCTCACGCCCGTTTCCTGGCCAATCCCCCACGTGGGTATGTGACATGTCAGCGGCCAGGCAGCGCGCGCCTATCTGCCCCCGTTGCTAAGGAAGACGAGGAGCGCGCGCACCCGCAGCTGTTGCTATGCGGACGGCGGCGGACGCTTCAGGCTCGCTGAAGAAGTGCATTCGCACTTAAAAAATCCATAGCTCGTAAAATTGTAGCGATTGAACAACTGTAATGAAAGCACAAGCGAAGAACATTTAAACAGTGTGCATTGCTCTCTTCTTTTGAGGCTTCATTGAAAGACACCTCTGATTCAAGTCCCCTCAAAGCCCGCACATTCTTTCTCCGCTAGCCCCGTGTCATCGATAATTGATGCGACCGTAACCATGCGTGGTTCGTGCGACAAATAAGAATAAACAGCGCTGAAAAATCCACGCTCCGAAATTGCTTTGCTTCGCAAAAAGGATCTCCCGCTCTGAAGGCTACAGCATTGAGAAGGGAAACTTTTGCCATCTCATAACAGACAATGTAGCCGCCGTAATGTTACGCCTTGTTACATTTTTTCGCTCTGAATGATGAGAAAGTACTAGATGAAGAAGCGTATACGTCCCAGGAGATAGATGGCTAAAGTAAAAAGGAAGAAAAAAGAGACAGACAGATTTCAAATGTGTGAGACCCTAGGTGCCATGTACGTTTACTTTGTAGGCAAAGCCGAACTTTTTTCGTAAACTCAAAGACTTCAAACTCTCTTTTTTAGAAGCAGAGAATTGATCGAACACGTTTCCTGTGTGTAGAAACGTTATAATCATCATTGCGGCACCGATGCGATTATCATCATCTGTGCCCGTCATAACTCGAGAGAAGCTCTCGCTCGAGCTGCGGCGTCTACTTCATATCGGCATTTTGTAAATGGAAGCACCACCCTATCCCTGGTACCACGCGGCCCTTGGTCTCCTCTTATTTTACATTTTGGTGCCAAAACCCGGAATGAACGCCCCCTGCGTATAAGACTTTGGCCTATTAGAACGAAGAAGAAACGTCGATGCCGACGAAAGACCATTGTGATGGACAGAAAGACGGTGGTGCTAACCAAAGCCGAACGACACTATGGGACGACAAACAATTATGCACCCTCACCTCCGATTATTTCCCAATAGGTCCAGACAGATTCCATAAAGGCTGAATGGAATGCCGCACAACATTGTGCAATGAAAGACGTGCTACCTTTTCCGCACGAACAGAGTAGGAAGCCATGATGCGCCCTCGTGAACTGAAGACCACAAGAGAACAACAAGGGTAATCGCTCAAACACTGTGCGCAGACGCAAGAGCAACATTAGTCCTGTCCCTGATGAGCAGTGATGTTAGCGATGCGTTAGCAAACTTCCTACACTAGTTGCGCAAAACTGAAGTTAAATTGAAATTGCTGAACGAAGAAATCGAACCGTTTATCGACATTGAGCGTATGGACCAGGAATTCGTTAACATAATGGAACACGAAGAAGAATATAGTCACGTTATACGCCGAATATATTCCGAATTGACCGGCAGAAAATGTGACGGCCTTAAGCAAAGCAAGATTTCTGAGTCAATAAATTTATCAAGAAACTACGGAGAGTTTTTGATAATGACAGAACGATTCTTTGACCCAGATGATTTGAAGATCTCGCAAGAAGCCTCTATGAGAGAAACTCCGCATTCGTCACAGCTCCTACCGCGAACAGAGTGCGAGAATGCGACAATTTCGTTGGCTGCACGTAACCTTCAGACAGAAGGTGCCCTGCTATTGTGTACCTTCCAAGTGTAAGCCGACGTGACCACGAAAAAGTAAATCATTTCATCGACTACCTTGACGTTGTCATAACTACGTATCGGGAGTGCTTCCAAAATGATAACGGGCGCATCACCTCGAGAACTGAATGGGCAGAATGAGAGAAAAGAGTTGGCAACTAAAAGACAATCGATGGACGACGCTCAAGAGCGGACTACTGACCTTTTTGAGGGTCATCGTAATAGGATTCCCGTTGCTCGCATGCTACAACGCAGGCGAAGAGTTTTCGGAAGGCGCCCTTTTAAGAAACGGAATGCGTCTCCAAACAATAGTCCAACTATGAAAGTGCACACGTCAAGAAAGAAGCATCAAGGAGCTGAGAAGGTGTTTCCAGGGCGATATGTATATAAATTGGTTGGATAGGTATCTGAGTTCAGAGGCGTCGAGGATCGACTACGAATTTACGCCTGGGTGCGTCGTACGCACCGACGCTATCGGCATGTGCTTCGAAAACGGCCTTTGCTGCAGCTTCGCCTACCTATTGCCTCAGAATATCCGACAAGAACGAAGTTAAGGCACCTACTGTACGCGGACTGAGCACGGCTTCTTTGTTGGCGGGCAAAATTTAGAAACTTTATAATCATCATCGTGGCACCGAAATGTCAAATACGAGAGGTAAAAGGTCGCGACGTCCGTGGATGCGGTGGTATTTGTACTTACAGAGATGGCGGTTAGACAAAGACGAAGCAGCTCGAGCTCGAGCTGCTCACGTGATAACCGTACCGATGTGAAGGATCTCATAGGCGCAGCGGTGATGATGATAAAATTTCTACATTTTCCCCGCCCACAAAGGAACTCTGGTCACTCCGCGAACGTTGAGCACCCAAATTCGTTTCCGACGAATTCATTGAAGCGTTCAGATGGTGAGACGGCGAGGGTTCCGCATTCTGATTACACTCAAATGGTATCGGTTTAGTCGTCGTAGCCGGGTTCAAATTCGCTTGTTGTAAGCGACGCCTGTGAATTCTCGCGCGGATAGAGGTTATTTTACTGGGGCTTGATAACAGTGTCTTGGAGGCTTCCGCTTCTTTCCCGAACACTTTACTATGGTAATCCGCTTGGCCTTGCGAGATGTATCCTGGTTCCAACGGTGCCAGCCGGGTGCTTCTTTCGTTCGAGTCTATTGTGGGGTGCGTACCGCGACAATCTACTTTGCATGTCTTACAAAGCAATCAAGATGCCGTTCTTTAGTTTGTTGCGTCGCTTGGTTGTTCGTTACGAACACTACACTGCCCTTGACCTATAGGGAAGGGCATCAGACACGGAGGCACACTCTCTCCAATGTTATTCACAGCATGTTTATAAGAAGTATTCAGAACATTAGATTGGGAACAGGTGGGAGAAAGGGTTAATGGAGAATACCTGAGTAACCTCAGATTTGCTGATGACGTTGCCTTGCTAAGTAACTCGGGGGACGAAATGCAAAGCTTACTTCCGCACTGGACGAACAGAGTAGAACCATGCGCCTGACAATTAATATGCACGAAACCAAAGTAATGATCACTAACCTTGGGACAACACAGCAGTTTGGGATAGGGGGCGAGGTAGTGGAAGTGGTAAGCGATTATATTTAATTAGGCGAGGTTGTGACCCCGGATCAACACTATAAGGCAGAGATAATTAGAAGGATCAGAATGGAGTGGAGTGCATACGGCAGACATTCTCAGATAATGAATACCAGCCTACCATTGTCGCTGAAGAAGAAAGTGTATGACAGCTGCATCTTACCGGTACTCACCTACGGGGCAGAAACTTGGAGGCTCACTAAGAGGGTTCAACTTAAATTGAGAATGACAGAGCGGGCAATGGAGCGTAAAATGATAGGTGCAACATTAAGGGACAAGAAGAGAGCGGAGTGGGTCAGGGAAGAAACGCGTGTTTAGGACATATTAGTAGAAAATAACAAGAAATGGACGTGGGCAGTGCATGTAATGCGAAGGCAAGATAACCGTTGGTCATTAGGGGTAACAGATTGGATCCCTAGAGAAGGCAAGCGGTCCAGGGTGCGGCAGAAAGTTAGATGGGCAGATAAGATCAAGAAATTTGCGGGGATAAATTGGACACAGTTGGCACAGGACCGGGGTAATTGGAGAATAATGGGAGAGGACTTAGCCCTGCAGTGGGCGTTGATAGGCTGATGATGATGATGATGATGATGCTGTTGATGATGATGATGATGAGGACGACGACGGTGATGAGGAGGAGGTCGTTAGTCTTCCCTGAGTTCGTCTACACAGAAGCTGCTTAGGACGGGGCTCCACAGCACGGTGGAAGAGCTGATAGAGGGTCATCTTTCTAACCAGAACCTCCAAATGAGCAGACCTGCGGTGGGTCGCCGCATCCCTCACCAGATTGGCTGGGCAGCACAGAATGTTACTCCACTTGATGGACTCGCGCACTCTTGGCGACAAGAACTAAAGATGCTCCCTTTGCGTGGAAATATGAATTCCTCACACAACGAAGGTTGCCGACAAGCACGGGCTCCAGCGCTCAACCCCAACCTCTGTGGGGATCATGCAGTTATCTACACTAACGGCTCCCAATATTGAGAGCAGTGGTACGCCATCAACGTGGCTACCTCCGCAACCAAATTCCTTGCGTGTGCTCACTCAATACCCAAGATATGATGGCAGCAGAAGAGGCAGCCTACGCCTTGGCTCTCACTCCGCTAGGGGCTCGGAAGGTAGTAACCGACTGCCAACAAGCCTACCGGAATCACTAGCCTGGTTGGGTGTGCCGACTGGCACTGCGTGTGCTAAAAACCTACTCCTCAAACTATTCCATTCAGCTCATCTGGACACCCGCTCACGCTTCCATTGAGGGCAACGAATACGCCCACACAAGCCTGCTCTTTTGTCCTCCGTGCTATGGAGCTGCACGAGGACATTTACCAGCTTTTTTCCTTCAGGGACATAGCCCGCGTTACTGCTTTCAGAGACAGACCGTACTTTTGCATTACCCCGACCTTTCTAGAGAAAAACAAACTACCCTCCGGCACATATAATCCGGATCCTTCCCTCACCCGATGCGTCTTCACTTAATGCAAAGGCATAAATGGCACCCACAACGATTACCCACGCAACTTCCCTTCAATTCAATCAAGTCGCTCTACAAATAGTGAAACCACAGAGAAGTGAAATGCACTTAACCAGACCCTTTATTACTTCAAAGAGATATTCTTGGTAAAGTTAAATCAATGATGATGCATGAACGGTGGTTACTTGAGTTGTATTGGTGTAGCACATTAGAGCAAACTTTTTTTTATAAATAAAGGAAGCTCAAACCCGGCGTTACCCGATCTCACTTGTCCATTTCTGCCGCCGCGGACGGAGGCGACGAGATCGGCGGCCGAGACGGTGGAGGAGGACAAGCAGAAGAAGGAGGAGGAAGAAGAGGAAGTACTTCTATTCAGGTTTCTGAACGCCCCAGAGTGCGGCCTTCCGGAGGGGTTCTTTCTTCACTGGAACCCGTGTGCAGTCTGCACCGCCTCTGTTCTGTCCACCAGCTGAAGCTGGGTAGGCAGACAGGGGCTGGACAGCAGTATCTCTCATTTATCTTGTTCGGTAGGGGACGGAAAGAGAGGAGGGTTCTCAGGGCTAAAGTCGGACACCCAGACTATGTAGCGAAGCGTTCCTACTCCTGCGGAATATTTACATTCAGCGTCGTAGCGATTCGGGTGAATTAAGTCAAGATGCATCGGGTGTGGGAAGGAACCGGATTGTTTGTGTCCTAGGTTAGTAGTTTGTTTTTCTCTGGAAAGGTCGGGGTAAGGCAAAGGCAGGGTCTGTCTCTGAAGGCGGTATTGCTGGGTTATGTCCCTTAAGAAGACAAGCTGGTGAACGTCCTCGTGCAGCTCCATAGCACGGGGGACAAAAGCGCAGGCTTGTGGGGGTGTATTTGTTGCCCTCTATGGAAGCGTGAGCGGGCGTCCAGATGAGCTGAATGGAACCGTTTGGGGAGTGGGTTTTTAGCACACGCTGTGCCCGTCGGTACACCCAACCAGGCTGGTTATTCCGGTAGGCTTGTCGGCAGTCGGTTATTACCTTCCGAACCCCTGGCGGAGTGAGAGCCAAGGCGATGGCTACCTTTACGGCTGCCATCATATCTTGGGTATTGAGTGAGGCACACGCAAGGAATTTGGTTGTGGAGGTAGCCACGATGATGGCGTACCACTGCTCTCGATATTGGGAGCAGCTAGTGGAGATAACTGCATGATCCCTAAAGAGGGTGGGGTTGAGCGCTTGAGCCCGTGCTTGTCGGCGACCCTCGTCATGTGAGGGGTTTATATTTCCACACAAAGGGAGCATCTTTAGTTCTTGTCACCTAGAGTGCGCGAGTACATCAAGCGGAGTAACATTCTGTGCTGTCCAGCCAATCTGGTGAAGGATGCGGCGAGCCACCGCAATTCTGCTCATTCGGAAGTTATGGTTAGAAAGATGACCCTCTTCAGCTCTTCCACCGTGTTGTGGAGCCCCGCGCTAAGCAGCCTCTCTGTGGATGCACTCAAGGGAAGACCATCATCATCATCATCATCATCATCACCAGGCTATCTACGACAAAAAAGGCCTCTCCCATTATTCTCCAATTACCACGGTCCTGTACCAACTGTGACCAATCTATCCCCGCAAATGTCTTGATCTCATCTGCCCATTTAACTTTCTGCCGCCCCCTGGAATGCTCGCCTTCTCTAGGGATCCACTCCGTTACCCTTAATGACCAATGGTTATCTTGCCTTCGCATTACATGGCCTGCCCACGTCCATTTCTCCTTCTTAATTTCTACTAATATGTCCTTTACACGCGTTCGTTCCCTGCCCCACTCCGCTCTCTTCTTCTCCCTTAATATTACACCCATCATTTTCCGCACCATTGCCCGCTGAGGCGTCCTCAATTTAAGTTGAACCATCTTAGCGAGCCTCCAAGTTTCTGCCCCGTAGGTGAGTACCGGTAAGATGCAGCTGTCACACACTTTCTTCTTCCGGGACAATGGTAGGCTGCTATTCATTATCTGAGAATGTCTGCCGTATGCACTCCGCCCCATTCTGATCCTTGTAATTATCTCTGCCTCATGCATGGTGGAAAGAATACTCAGGAGAGGCCCCTAGCATCCCAATGCATTGCAAAAAAGTGTGGAGGAAGTGACTTCATTTTTTTTAGCCCATAGATAATGTTGCTTACTTGTTTACAACTGCGGCGGCCAAATTTGGGCGAATAGAACGGACACATTTTTAAGGCGCTTGGTATGTGGCTGCCTCAGTACGCTTGCAAACCAGCGCAATCGATACGACAAACGTTTTTAGATTATGCCTGTTTGAAAACTCCGCCGTCGGAGGAGGCGTTAACTCGTACCCCGGCCGCAACGGCGCTTACGTCGTGTCGAGATCAGCGGAGCGAGCCGCTGCCGCCGCCGGCGATCTGCCGGGAAAATCCCCTTTGCTCAGCGTTGGCAAGAGCTACAGTTCGTTCATTGCTCACTTTCGGTCTCTTCGTTGTGAAGTGAAGTGAAATTTATCGCTGCTGAGACGTAGCGCGCAAAGACCGCACTGCTGTACGACCCCAAACAACGCTCCCGTCGTCTGCGTTCGCCACACCGCGAGCCTGTTGCTATGGCGACGACAAACGTAACTTTGCCATGTTTAAGAGCTGAAAAAACATCCTTCTATCTCAAAAACGAAGGCCGTTTTTCGATTGAAACTTTGGGTGAGAGTAAGAATGGGCAAATTGAAAGCGAAATCAACAGCTTAGAACATAAAATCCCACCCAGGAATTAGCGACGAAGCTGTTTTCGCTTCGAAGCGGGAGGGAAGGGTGACGCCATGTTAGTCAAATAAACCGGAGACAGCAAAGGATGATGGCATAGAGAGCTGGGCTCAGTGGGCTCAAGTCATGGCGGGACTCGGCTTCACAAATGTGACGTCAGGGCCCCTCGTAACCTTTTCTTTCCCCCACGGCCTGATGGTTGGGATCCGGGGTGACAACTTGGCCTAAGTAGATTCACACAATCAATCAAGTGATAGAGAAGTGCGCTGGCCTGCTCAACCGCCTTTCTTATAATTATATAAAGCATCTTCATTTCCTCCTTGCCGAGAAGAAGACATAAGGTTGACGTAAGGGATTCTCGAGAGGGCAAAAGCTTGAAATAATCTAGAGGTATCGGATTCCTTGAGGCCTCGCTTCTGGGTGGCAACACGCCTGATAATGTATATAATTTTATTGATGCTGTATTTGAGGCGCTGCAACGATATGTCACTCTTGGTGTTGGCCTTGATATGTAGGCCCATGATTTTGTGGCTGAGGGTGGAGGGATGGCCTGGTTATCAACGAGTATTTGAATGTGTTCCTTGATGTGCCGTTTGGCGTGAGGGCGGACGACAATGAGCTGTGATTTTTTACGGGAACACTGAAGCCCAGAGGCTTTAGCACATTGGAGTACTAGAAGTGAAATACCATGCATTGGTGTGAGCTTCATTTTTTGGAACTCCTTGCACACTCCCAAGACGCGCACAGGGCTACTAGGCGTGCCGTGGACGGAGCACAGAGCGGCGCGTCAGGTCGCGTGACGTTCTCGCGTGGAATTCAGCGAGAATGCAGGGGGTAAACCCGTAAATGTGCTTGATGAGTCCACCATTTGTCTTCCCGTCTGCGCGTGGGGGCGTAGCTAAATCGGTAAGACAACGCGCTCTCGCCCTGTTACGCTTTTAGTTCAAGGTTCGATTCCTGGCGGTGCGAGTAAATTCTTTCATTTGTTCGCGGGAGTTTTCTGTTGACACCAACGGTCGCGAAAGAACCTTTGGGGGGTAGAGCTATAATGCTTGCCTTTAAAAATGAAAGAACCTCACGCGTATACAACCATGATGGAGAGCGAGAGAGATAATAAATGTTTATTTATTTCAACAAGTGAGAATTGCGGTGAAGCTTGAAGGAGACACCCTCAGTTCAAGATGCCTTGAGTGCAGGCAGCATCTACAGCACTTTGAGCCAACCGAAGCTGGCCTCCCCGGCCGGTACTCGCCAAGGCGCTCTCCCAAAGCACGGCAGTACAAAGTTGCAGGTAGGAGGGAATCAGTGCGGATTGGTCACACCCGCCGACGAGGTCGTACCGGCAGCGAAAGCGAAGCAAATCGGCTGCAATCGTAAACTTCAACTCCGTCGGTGTGGTCGTGAAGTTTGCGTGAAGCTTCACTACCTTCAAGTCTTACGGATTAGCGTGAGCTTCCTTTTTTTTTTGTCCCCGTTGAAAGACTATTCGGCCCAGTGCCCTTCGTCGCGTACTGCTTAAATCACATACATTTAACAAAATGACATTCATTTACCACACTCAGACAAACAAACTCAAAGAACGCATTAGTTGCACTGTATTAGACATCGTATCACAGTGCGTACAGCCTAATCACCGCAAATGAGACACAGTCTTCCCATTTGCTATATTGCCTTATCCATGCCATCGAACTTATCTATGCTATCCGTTCTTCTTTTTCTTCGTCACACGGGCATTTTTTGTGTTCGCCTTTGCTTGCCTAATTAAAGCACGCCCTTCACTCATTATGGCGAGGCCTCGTTTGCCCTTTCGAGTTCAGTCGCCGACTTGTTTGGCTGCGTGCGGAAACTAGCCATTAAGACCGCAAATTTAAGGCGGCATCACACGGCTCACTTTCGTATTCGTTGCGAACCTGGTGAAGCGATCTTTCTCTGAACTCCCGTTAGAGTTCACCGCTTCTGTGAGAAATGGCTCCGTTGTTTACTCTGCCCGTTAATGGGTTGTCAAAAAAAGTCAACTATTGAATCGCACCCAGCGGGCCCGACTAACGATCTTCGCTGTCATAGAACCTCTACAATGCACGTTTCTCGTATCTGTATTTTACCAGTCAATCGGCACTAATGAGTTAGGGCCAGCGGCCGCTCTGAACAGAAAAGAAGACTAGTGCGAGAACTCATATGCGTGCTCTGCAGGATACCTTCTACACTGCAAGTAGGTACATTTCCGTCCTCACTCTCTGGACTCGTGGATTCCTCTACATATTTAATACCCCGTCGGTATTTTGTCACATGACATTTCTGCAGTAAATAGTTAAACGACAATTTATTACTCAGCTACGCCATCTTCTCCGTAGATAGTGTTTTTAATGAGTTCCCCAGTCAGGTAGTCTTGCTTCGTTTTGCTATTGCAGAACATCCTCTCCCTTTAAAGCGCGTCTCCTCAATTATTTTAATGTTTCACACCACGGGCTCCCACGGCTCACCCGCACACCCGACAGGGACCCCTTTAATATTTTGTCCTTATGTTTCGTGGTTGATAGGTTCAGGATTCTCACTTTAATGCATCAAATATGGGCCAAGCTAAGGTCAGATTTCTGTCTTCCACGCGCCATCCGAACCTGAAATGAGATATTTTCGATTTCTCGCCTTTTAGAACGCGCTTCATGTAGAACTTTAATTTCACAACTAAAAAGTGGCACTCACACGCGGCAAGTATTTAAAGAAATTTTGCATTTTTTATCCATCAAGTCATTACGGGCGTTAGTCAGAAATTTTGCGTCACGTAAAGGACAGGAATCTAGGTGAATTGAGCTTTACATGCAAAATAGAACAAGTCTTCAGTACCTTTGAAAGAACGCCGAGAAAATTAATAACATGTGATACTTCGGAAAGATTTTTTAAAACATCCACAGCTCCATTTGTGCAGCAATTGAGTTCATGAGTACGTCAACGAGGATTTCGTACTACCGATTTTTAATGGAGCCGAAAGAGAGCGCCATAAGTCATAAAATAATCTCTAACCCCCATTCACCACGGCGCACCTCGTACACCACGTGTAGCTTCTACGGGCAGTAGGCACTATTTAAAATTCTCTCGCATCAAAAAATCACGTGACGATTACTACACTCCCTAAAGCGAAATTTGCGCACAGCGTGAACTGTAGTCCTCTCTAGCACAGCTACAGGAAGTGATCGCGTATTCAGCGACCGCCCGGCAGTGCATGCTACTCTGCCGTGATCTCGCAGCGCTACGGCGACGCCAAGCATATTGTTGCAAATCGTATTTGAACCTCTTGCGCTAATGCCGTGTGGTTAGAATGAGCCACAAATGTCATAGGAGCACTGGCGAAAGTTTGAGGGGGAGGACCCTTTCGGCAGCTACGCATGGCGAAAGTGTGAGGGGAACGCAGTCACACATACTGAGCCTTGGTGACGCGCCGAGAGATCGCACCTTAGCAGTGCGGGCCGCCCTCCCCCTAAAAGAGGACGGCAAATGCTGTGGAACGGCGAGCGGTTGCACCCCACATCCGCTCCTCCCGCTGTTTTCCACCTTGTGAGCGTACATAACGCGTCTTTGGCACCGTATTTGGTTTCATTACGTTTATGAGTATGTGCTGATTTAAACGACACCAAGATTGCCCCGAAGAAGCCTACCAGACCGTCGGAATCGACCCCGCCACTACTGTACCCCCTGGAAGGCCGCCATTTAGGCCTAAAAGCGCGGCTACGCGGCACGACGCCCATGAACTGTTCCGTCGGCCGCAGCTGCCGCGCGCCCGGCGAGGAACAAGCGCAGGGACGTCCCGTAGTCCACGGCGGATTGTGTCTGAGACGGTACACCGAACAGATCAGCTGGTAGGGGAAGCTGGGTGCCATAAATGAGTTCAGCCGAGGGACAGGTGAGTGCACCCTTGAAGGTGGATTGTATGCAAGGAAGTGTGAGGCGAAAGCGCCGCACTGTGTTGGGAAGTCATGTGCTGTGAGCGCAGCCTTAGATTGCCGGTTAAAGCGCTCGCCGAGCCTATTTGTTTGTGGCCGGTACCCTGCAGAACGCAAACAAGTCATGCCGAGGAGGGGAAAGAGCTCGGTGAACAAGGTAGACTCGTACTGCCATTCGAGGTCGCGGTGACGATTGATGATGGCCATCCGAGGCACGCTACCCACGTGGACACGAATGCCCACGCTACCCTGGTCGCGGAGATGTGGCGTACGGGTATGAATCAGTGCACACAAAGTCATAGGTAGCGGTAGCCTTGGCATCCGGGGCAAGGAACCGAAAAGAGAGATGTGCACGACTGCGAAGCGCTCATCAGGCTGTAGGAACGTTTCTGCATGTGGAACTGGGTACCGGTGAGCCTTTGCGCGCTGTCATGGTGCACAGGCACGATCCCAGTCGCGATCATGGCGTTCCTGCGATGCCAGGCAATACCAGTCGCTGTATGATTTTTCGTACCGTGAATGCCAGGATCGGCCATGTTTGCAGAGTTTCCTATAGCTCGCGACGGCAGGTTTTGGGCAAGAATGGTCAGGGATTTCCGGTGAACAAGTCGCAAACGATCTATGGTCGTCGAGTGTCACGCCCTTCAAGCTTGAACGCAGTGGGCACTGTGCGAACTCGGAGCAGCTCAGTGTCGTCTTCTAGCCGGTGTAGGCCGGGTGCAATGAAAAACGGCGAAGTGGGGGCGATTCGGTCTACGTGACTCAGAACACCCGCAGCTGTGTTGTTAACGCCGCTGACATTCTTGATGTCCTTAGTGTTTTCGGACAGGGAAGAAAGCTGCCGCTCTTCTCGTGGCGTCTAATGGGTGCCGGGCGAGCCTATGGCGCACTTCCTGGGTTTGGTGTGACTGAAGATGGTGAACTTACGATCCTCAAAAAGACGTCGCCGATGACGCATAGAAACAGTTCGTTGCTAATAGTTCACACCCGAAGACACTCTACGGGTATGCGGTGGCGGTAGGCGTTTCGAAAAGAAGACCAAGGGCTGCCACGCGATGTTTACGTGCTGTTAAAGGACAGCTCCCACAGCAGAACTTGAGGCGTCCGTCATCATTGCGAGTGGGCGTCCTGGATTAGGAGGTAGCGAGGAGGGCGTCGTCGGCAAAGGCACGTTTGAATATTCTAAAGGCTACCTCAGCACTTTCGTTACATTCTATTTCGGTGGTAGAGCCCTTCCCGGAAACCAGGCGGTCGAGAGGCTCAAGCAGAGTGGCGCAGTTACTGATGAAAGAGCGGTAGACGTTTACCAGACAGAGGAGTTGGTAAAGCTTGGTGACCGAAGTTAGTGTTGGAAAGTCGAAAATGGCTTGCGCGTTGTTGGGAAGGGGCCGCATGCCTGTCGCCTCCAGTCGATATCCAAGAACGTTGAGGGTGGGAACGCCAAACTCGCTCTTCCTGTCATTACTTATGGCTTCATTGTTCGCTAGGGGTTTGAGGAGAACGCGGATGTGGTGAAGACGCTCCTCTAGGGTTGTACTTGCTACAAAGAGATCGTCCACGTAAGCGTAGACGATGGGCAATCCACGCGTAAGTGTGTCGATGAAACGCTGACACGTCCTGGCAGCGATCCGGAGTCCGAAGGACATTCGAAGGACCTTGAGGAGGTAGAAAGGTGTGGTGATGGTCGTCTTGTGTATGTCTGGCTCAGCTACCCTGATAGGGTGGTATGCCCAGACAACGTCATTTTTTGAAAATATGGTGGGCGCCATGCAGACTGGCGGTTAATAATGTACATAGGAATTTGCGTTGAAGTACGAGTTATTCCCATTGCATTGCATTTAGAAATGTTGAGCTTGATTCGCCAGTTATCACACCAGGTGGCTATATCAACTAGATCTGCCCGCGAGGTGGTAACAACGGCGTCGTAGAAGGCGTGAGGATAACACCATGAAAATAAATCCCGACACAAACGATCAGTTTAAGTGGCCCGGTATGAAACGACGTAAATCGTTGATATTGTAGGTAGGCAATCAGACTGAGGACTATAAAAAGGCGGGGAGCAACTGATCAATTCATCATGGCAGTCTTTCCCTTAGAGTGTTTCAGTGTGAGCCCCATAGACCGCTGGAACAGCAAGTTGCAGGCAGTTGGCAATAACGGGTCAAAACATCACCACTCCTCTGTCGATGTCCTAGCGCGCGCTACAGACACCGCTACAGCGAAAAGTGGTGTGCTCAGAGGGGTCTCTGTCCGGTGGCGTTATTAGGAATAGTGGTCTCGCCTAGATTGCGACGTGACGGTGCACGGCCGCACTTTTCGTTCGGGATTTATTTTTGGGAACAAACATTTTGACCTTCAGCGTCACGTGCCGAACTGTGCCGTGTTCATTCCCTTCTTTACGTGATATTTCCTTGCTTTTAGATACGAAGCAGCTTATGGTCCAGCCTGTTCCCTCCGCCGTTGTGTGGGCGCCGTTGTGCGGCGTCCACGCCGCCACTTCGCATGCATGGCCAGGCACCGCTGATGATGATTGTGGCAGGACGCCCCTAGGGATTGGCCAACCAAAGAATCCATCATGGATAGCGTTCGCGTTCAACCACCGTCGACATCTTCCCGTAGGGGAACCCTCAGTACCACACCCCCAGTTCGCATGCCTGGCCAGGCACCCCTGATGATGATTGTGGCAGGATGGCCCTAGGGGTTGGCACCAAACAATCCATTACGACATAGCTTCGCGTTGAACCACCGTCGTCATCTTCCGGTAGGGGAACCCTGAGTAGTACGCGATGCATTCCTCCCCCCCTCTCCGACGCTCCTTTCCATTCCGGCATTCATCTTCTCGTCTCCGAAGCGCCTCTCCTCTCCGGGATTGCGCAACGAATGGCAGCACCTGCGGCTCCGCGCGCGATAATGCGAAGCGGCTTAGGGTTAGAGACGCGACGGTAGCCGCTGTATACTCCGCTGGGGGCGCCACTGTAGCTCCGTGGTATAAATGACACGTGCGCGCGCTTCGCCCCCATCATTCTCCTCCCGCAACGCCTCGATCACACTGAAAACTAATGGGAACTTGAGTCGACCTTATAGCTGCTTCGGATACTACTCAGGGTTCCCCTACGGGAAAATGGTGAAATTTTTTCTTCTCCAGGTGTCAGCTCGCTTGCGTATTTGGCTTTTCCGGGATTATTCGCCGTTCTACTTTGCTTCCACTTTCAGTCCTGCATCTTAACAAATGTCGCTGCCCTTAGCACAAAAGTGCTTAGCATAGTGTCACCCTCCATTAATTGCAAAAAACGAAGACGCGAAGCCTGACGAGATACGAAACGTACGTCGCAACCATTGACACTAACGTCCTTTTTGTTTCCTAAGAAAACATTCTGCAGAGTAGCATAAAATTTTGCAAGCTTACAGTTATCTAAAAACAAGGACATTCGTTGTTTTATGTGTTTTACTTTGGCGCCACAAGAACAATCGCTACGGTTCGAGTCGTACATCTGCACCTGAATCCGCCTAATTCTTTAGCGATCGTTAAGAAGTAACCTGGCCACTGGCACTACATTAATTCACTAACATACGTAGCCTTTAAGATTTCGAGTAGTCTTTTGTGTATTTTATGTTCCATTACTGTTAACCCTTTCAGACTTGAACTGGGTAGGATAATAGGTTTTGGCAATATACCCAGCTCATGAATGAACACACGAAAAGCATGAAAAGTACATTTCCAATGTCTGCAATGTATGCACTTCGCACACTTCAAGACGCTGCTACTCTTTTGGAAATGTGTCGTTGAACAGCGTTTTACATGAAAGGATAAGGCCTTATGGGATTGGTTATTTATTATTATGTATGGGTATGGTGTTACCTATTCTGCAAACGGTAAAAAGTCTT
This sequence comes from Haemaphysalis longicornis, assembly GCA_013339765.2. Lineage (NCBI taxonomy): Eukaryota > Metazoa > Arthropoda > Arachnida > Ixodida > Ixodidae > Haemaphysalis > Haemaphysalis longicornis. The sequence goes on along the minus strand of CM023448.1, from coordinate 348,061,637 downwards.
TCAGCAATATATTTTATTTGAGGGATAAACAAAAAATTTAGAGTCAGTGTATATCGCTCAATGGGAATATATGCGGCCGTTTGGAGGTATTTAACATACCCTAAAGCCTCCATACTTGGATATAAGACTACTTTTATTGCCGTGGAAAAATGTTTTTCCAACGGCTCATTTGTGTATAAAATAATAATAATATAATAATAATAATCATCGTTTATTATCAAGGAGTATGTAAGAAGGAAATGGGGTCGCCAAAGCCTACAGGTGGGCTTGTGCGGGCCCGTCGCCCGGCCGCAAACGGCCTTCACTTCTGCAAAAAAGACTCTTTTACAGTGGTAACGAATAGGAAGGTAAAAAAAGGCAATTCAACAAAGAGGAAAGATATTAAAAAGAAAAAAAGAGAAGGAAAAAAGAGAGAAGACGGAAAATTATAAAGCTAGGAAGAAAAAAGGAAGCAAACAACAACCGACAAACCGAAGAGACAAAGACAAACATACAAACAGAGATACAATAAATCAACTTGGGTTTCAGCTACATGGATGGCATTTTCCTCATCACAAGAAAACAATTAGAGAACAAAGAAATAGCTAACAATCATCACGTACACATGCATACTTGAGCATATTTCCAATGCCAGCGTAGCAGCACGCAAGTGTTTCCGTGTTGTTGAAGAGAACAATTCGTCAGGCAATTCGTTGAAGATAGCAGGAACATAATATGGCCGCGCAGCCATTCGTAATGCGTACGGACCCTTGGCGTCATATATCGAGGTATGTGCCGCAGAGGTATAGGTTTAACATTGGGAGTTCGGTAATCCGTACACCAGAAATATTTTAGCACGACGATTTGCTTAAACAATGTATCGAATGACGGTAGACCACTTGCCTTAAATACACTGTCCGAATCCGGCACGTGTGACTTATAAAGAACACTCTTGGCAATGTTTTTTAAAATACTGTTAACCCTCTTTTTCCAGGTAGCGGAGCAGTTGAAAAAACAGCACATGCCATAACGAAGAACACTATAACCCAAAGTTTGAGCTGTATTTTTCGAACAGAGAAAGGCAGAAAACACTTTTAAGTTATACAGCATACAGGCAATAGTTCTAAAGCTTTTTACATATGTGAGCCACGTGTGTGTTCACGAAGATCCCATCAAAATGTACACCTAGGTATTTACAGGAGCGACACAGAAAATACGCGCACAGGAAACAAGATGCACAATTTGATGAGTGTATTGTAATGAAACAGTCGTTCGGCACTGTTTTCCGTTCGATTTCGGAAACAAACAAGCCGACTTTTTACAGAGTTGATTGTTATTAAACTTGCTTCAAACCAATCGGCTACCCTTCTGGTATCGTCTTGAAGATTTGAGAGAGCGAGAGAATAACTAGAGTTGCCAGATACCAGCAGGTTGTCATCAGCGTATTGATAGATTTTCGAGGTTTTAACAACAGTAGCTAAGTCATTAACATACAAATTAAAAAGAAGAGGTGACAAGATAGACCCTTGCGGGACACCTCTCTTAAGCCTGACACTATCGCTCAGCACTGACCCAAGTGAGAGCACTTGAGAACGATCCCGAAGGTAATTTTGAAGCAGAGATAGAAATGGTCCGCGGAAGCCATAACGGCATAATTTAGAACAGAGTATACCATGGTTCACAGTATTAAACGCTTTCTTAACATCAAGAAATAACCCAAACGAAACCTCATTCTGATCTATGCTGTTATGAAGGGTATCAGACAAGCCTATTATGAAAATGTGCAAAGCACAGTTGTTAAAAATTAATGCTTATGCATTAGGAGACAATTCTCAATATTTCTGTGTCAGTTTCTTCAAGTCGAAACTGCAATGCAGAATTCTAGCTCGCTTTAAATATTTTCATAATTTCTTTTTTTCGGGATAAAAACGTTTCATTAGCAGCCACCCATGCACCATAGGGAAAAGTGTCTTTAATTCAGTTATGGTTACAACGTGTGGAAGTGTTATCGCCGCTCTGAGGCCAGCGTCTCTCAGGGCACGAATACCGGAGAAGCAAGGTTTATTTCTAGTGATTTCGCCATCCGTGGGGCACATTGCTAGGGTAAATGCATTGAGACCAGTCCCCTGCAATAAGCCTAGTGTAGCTCTACCGAAGAGAAAAGCTGAAAGTTTTGTGATTACCCGCTTCAAAAAGTATATTTTCTTTAAGAGCGCAAAGTGATCACCACAATCATCATCATGATCATCAGCCTACTCAGGCCCACTACAGGATGAAGGCCTCTCGCATTGAAATCCAAACCCTCCTGTTCTAAGCTTGAGTCCACAGCTTACTCCCAAATTCCTCTATTTCATACCTCCACCTGGTTAAGGGCCTATCCCTTCTTCTAGACCCATCTCTTCGTATCCACTCTGTCCGGTAAAAATAAACAACTTTGTTTAGGCGTAACAATTTTTGCAAATTTTCTTGCGTCCGTCGTCGTTTAGGGTTACGTAAAAAACACATTATAAATAGCATTAGATCCCACAATCTTTCCTTTCTGGTCCTCTGTTCCAAATATTTTTAAACATGCTTCTTGTTCTTCAACAAATTTGGCTCCTTCCAAATTTGTATGTTTTGCTTGGAGGTAACACCCAAAGGATGCACTTCCAAATGAAATGTCAGTTGTTTGAAGATGAATTTATTTAAAGCTTGCAAAAGCTATATTATTCACAAACATCGTCATAAGATGCAGCGTTGGATGTAATATTTTTTTTGTATTTTATTTTTGTATTTCAATCAGTGGCTGCTGCTGTCCTTGAATATTTTTTCAGCGCTCACAGATCTTTACTAGTGCGTCCCTGTTGTATGCTTAAAATTCCGAACGTTATCCTACACTTCTAGACTGCAGCACAGACAAAAAATTAAAGCAGTTGGAACGGCAGAGTAGTGAGTAATTTACCAGAGGGTCTTTGGTGTCATTATCCGCTCATTGCTATCACACCTCACATTCTTCCTCTCCGTGTTTCACTCCTGTCTTAATGAATTCAACAGAGGTTTTGTCGAATGCTGCTCAAATTCGCCATCTTCGCAGTGCTAGCGCGCTCTCTGCCTGGAACAGCACGAGCCGGAGTTCTAATCTTTTTGCGCTTGCTTTCGCCTCGCTGTACTGTGCAGTTTGGAACGCATCGGTTTTGGCGGCCACTTGTCTCACTAACTATCGTAAACACCGACACAACGGGCGCTTCCGACTACATGGACGCGAGGGCTGCCGGTTCTTAACACAAGTTTGCCTCAAATATAGGTGAAGTTTTATTTGCAATAAACAACGGGGAAATGCATTAAAAGCGCCAGCGTTTCAAGAATTTCGAACGGTTATGACGACATACACTTCTTCTTTTTAGAAGCTTCTGTTTTAGTCCGCTACGCCGCTACGTCGTGGGTGACTGCTTGGGTCCGTTACGTCACTACGCCTCCTGATTGCGGCGGTGGCTAGGCAGCGTGACAGTGAACTTGCTACGACGACAAGGTGGGACCCTTATGTGCTCCGCACTTAAAAAAATAAAGCAGTTCCACTAAACATGAAAGCTGCCGGAAGTGCAGAGCAGTGAGTCGCCAGTGAAGCTGCGGCACCGTGATCCGGAATTTGCTACCGCCACTCACGCGCTTCCCCTCCCGATCACAGTCCTGTGTTGGTGAATTGAACAATTATTGTCTAACGCAATTTAGGATTCCCGCCTTCGAAGTGCTAGCGTACCCTCTGCCTGGAACAGCACGAGCGGGAGTTCTGTGCTTTTTGTGCTTACTTTTAACTCACACGTACCGAAGCCTTATTGCGCAGTTTCGTACGCGTGTCTTACACGGCAACTTTTTTTGGTTTACTATCGTAAAAGCCAACCCTGCCACCGTTACCAACTAAATGAATGTGGGGACTGCCGCTTAAGTACACAGGTTTTTGCTAAAATGTTCCTGGAGTTTTTTTGCACTAAATGATGGGTGATGTATGACAGGAGTCAGCGGCTCCGTAGTTTTGAACGGTTCTGATTATATAAACCGATTGTTTTTTGAAGGTTCTGTGTTCTGCCGTTATGCAGTTGGGCGCTCCTTGGGTCCGTTATGTCGCTACTTTGTCTGATTGCGGCGGTGGCTAGAGATCGTGACTGCGAACGGGCTGAGACGAGGCAGGAATCTAAAGTGCCCTGCACTTAAAAAACAATAGCGGCACTCTTTCGTTACGTCGCAAATCAGGCGTTCGAGTACCAGATGCACACTGCGAGCAACCTCTTGAACACCTACTCAAAACAGCTCTCTTTGTAAATGAAACAATTTCAGTCAGTCTCTCTGTCAGTCTCAGTCGGTCAGTCAGTCTTATACAACAGTTTATTGAACAATGGACACAAAACGTTGCGCTTTATCCGCGCGCCTTTTTTATGGCGTCTCTTGTCTTCTCATTCCGTGGCGCCGAAACGCAGATTCACCTGGCGCCGCTGCCACATTTTACTTCCTTTTTATATTCGCTTCTATTCAGATGCCCTGAAAAGCACCAGTGATGGAAACTTCTGCAAACGTTAGTCATATAAGAAGAGGACGTGTGAGGCATTCGTCTTAAGCGGTTTTTAATTAGGCCGATGGAAATCAAATAAAATAACAATGTTCTTCACCATATCTAGGAATTCCGCTTAACTGGGTTCGTGTTAACGGGAGTTTATTGCACTGACATTAGTTTTCCAACATCGCACGTTCATGAACACTGAAGCCTTGGCGATCTTAGGCTGAATAAGCCCTTGCCCCGTAACGCGAACATACAATTTCACCCGTTTGCGCGGCACACGGGAGGTGTGTTGGCGGAGTTAAGTTTACGTCTCTATTAAAGGGACACTGAAGTGAATATGCCAAGCTCCCGTTTTTGCTTGCACTGCGTAGACTGGCTCAAATTAGCACACTTTTCATCGTTGATCCGGTTGACAAGTCGGTAATTATTTTACAAAGCGCGAAAGAAGAAAAACTACCATGCGCGGTTTGCGGCGGCTGCAGCAACTAAAGGCTGTGACGACGACGGGGAGGATACGCGCCGTGCTTGGACGATGCCCAAGGTTAGCATTCAAACAATTTTCGGTCTTGGTTTTGTAAAACAACATGCTGGACATCCCACGGCATCGTTGGATGGGCATTCTCGATATCTCAGTAATCGTCGTACAGCGCTTCTGCCATGTTCTCGACTGTAAAATGCATAAGATAAGCTTCTCAGGACGGCGTGGAATCGACGCAATCACTAGCCGAGGGCTAGGCAGTGGATGAACGCCCTCCGCGTTCCCGCAGACCTCAAATGCCATGCGCATGTCCCCCATACTTGGAGCTTGCCTAACTGATTCCTGTATCGTAAAAAACGTGTTCGCACCATACCAAGGGTCTGTTGATTCTGGCCTGTGCCCACTGCCCGCAAGCAGTCGGTGCTTATGGCGACAGCACGCCAACCAGAACTCGCTAACGCGCCAGTGTCAGCCTGCGTGTATCCTGTGAACTAGTTCGTGGAGCAGCGAACGTTACGGCCGAAACAAAAGGTGAACTCAGTGTAGAAAACATCGGCCGAAAACGAAAACGTCTACTTATAAAAAAGAAAACAACGTACTCCCCGGGGATTCGAACTCGTCACTTGCAAAACACTCGCAATAACAAACCTAGCGCTCCAGATCACTCGGCCACATTTTTTTTTTTTTTGAAAATCCATACCACTCGGCAACGAGCGAGCGCTGATGACCTTAGAAATATTAGGTATATAATGTATAACCAGTTTACACTTTTACTTAGTTTTAGTATTTCTAGCAGCTTAGGTGACTATGTGTTGTATTGCGCTCGTGCAGTAAGCGCCCCCCAAGTTTCCTCAATATCTCACGGCTAGCAATTGCATTTCTTAGTCGGATAAGCGTTCGCAGATGCGTATTCGTGCTGCTGACCACTGCGCTTGTTTACCCAGCGCAAAAAATTATTTTCTACACCCTAGTTTTACGCTGTACGGTAAAAGTATAAGTTGATTTTATTTCTTTCGTACCTATATTGACTTCGCTGACTCTTCTCCCTACTTCAAGTGGCCTTACATTTTCCTTCTAGCATACCAGTCAGCGAAGCGTCGAATGTGCACTTGTGCAGCGCTTGTGTGGAGCTACCCGGAGACGGAGCTTGACACAGTGTACAAACCAACAAAGTAAAGAAAGGCACATTCTTCTATTCACAAACGTGTTGTGGCTTAGTTTCAACTGAGCGAGCGAATTGCGACAACCCGTCGGCGACCGGCGGACAAAACGCTGGGTCGGAAGGCCGGGGAACCGTGCAGTAGCGCATCCATTTGCCAGCTCATCTCCTCCTGACGTCACACGAAAACGCCAGAGAAAATGGGCGAGGGTGCCGAGAGGAGGACACCATTTTCTAATTGATTTTTCTAAAAATAAATTCGTGTAAACGTGCTCAGAGTGGTCGAAACAGGGCCCAGGGACTCCGGACTACAATTGGCGGTCGTAATCCCGCAATGTTTACAAATCACTTCAGTGTCCCTTTAAACGCAGTTTCGAGCCATTGCCGTCATTTGGCATTTAAAGCGTGTTAAAACTGTTGTACCATTCATTGTTATTAGAAACAGGCTGCAACCTCAATTTTGCCTAAAGAATGCCTGAAGTACTTCGACAAATAATGTGGACATGCGTGAGAAATGCCACAAAGTCATTTGCAGCGTCAAAAAGAGACTCACGGTTGGTCGTTTTCCTGGCCAAGAACCAGTTGAACGGTGTGAATGACAAAGAAAAAGAAAAAAAAAACGTTGCTGTTTAGGAAGCCTAAAGAAGACAATCGTCTTTAAAAAATACAGACGCACTTTGTTGAATGCGTATTTTATTTCAGGATATAAGAATTCCGCCATTATTTATGTCATATAATAGAAAAATCACTACACTAGCCTTAAAAGCCAGCTGCAGGATTATGTTTCTTGTTAAGCATTTTTCACTTCCAAAATTTTGTGAATTGGCACCATGGTTTGTATACAGTGTAATTTGTACCCGTGCAGATTTTTTTGTATTCTGCTTCGCATTTGGGGACGTTATTGGCGACAGTTTGATCCCAAACATGCATTTCACAGACTGCAGTTTCTGAAAGAAACGAATGGTACATAATGTTATTGCGAAAGGACAGTTGTGAGTATACTTACAGCGAACAATGATAGATTTTTTGATGCATAGACGTAATGATACCAAAACGTAGGGAATTTTTGAGATCGAGTTTTTATGATATTTATTTTCACCAGACTAAGTTATGCGGCTTCAGTGGAGAAATTTTGTTTAATGAAATGGGTTGAACTATCCGTACCTACTGGATTATCTTTATGGGCGTACACTGAGACAGTTGGGAGCCTGCAAATGCAAGCTCACGTGGGTACCGTCGCTTTCTATAGCCGATTGTAGCTATGTGTTTAAATATTAATCTGCGTGGAGCATACTCATGCACGAAGCACTCATCCTACTGTCGTGAAAGTCATTCCTGGCAATAAAAAGAATAGAAAAAGGTGGCCATCGCAAGCGGGCTTATCAGAGTAGATACACCAACAGAACAAGTTCTACAATCGAAAATAATAAACCGAGGTCCCAAAAAATGAATCTTACAACCGCTTGTGTTGAAAGAACTCAATTAATATTTAGAGCAGCCTTTCGGCTGTTTAAAACAATTGTAGTCAGTGAAACGTTCGACTGAAAATTATAGTAAATCTACATGTGGATGCTTTTTGTGTTGTCTTCATAAACTTCTTGACAAGCTTCATGAACCCGTTTTACACATTTCATCATTATAATCTCGCAAATTGAAGTTCGAGAAAATGTATATAGCAGAAATACCTCTTTTCATCCTTTTAGCACGGCTGTGGCCTCGAGAGGCACGTTTATTTTGCAGCACTGCTATATTACCGACAGGGAACAACTTTCTTCGACACCATACGTTTTACAGTGGGAGACGGCATGTCTTTGTTGCATGTTTGGAATGTTTTATGACGTTATACAGCATCATTTTTACAGCACAGCTATTTAAGCCCGTGCTTGGTTCGTTGGCGTTCGCCACAAAGTACTAACAAATAATGTTCCTCCGGCTCGAATCTCGTGGTACGACCTTCGTGCAGTGTCTTTAGCAAAACAAAAAATACTCAGGGCAAGTGAACGCGCAAATTCTTGGGAGCACCCGGCACCGTCAATATATGCGTCTGAGCCTGCGCCAGGTGAGGAGCTTTCCCCTTCGTCCATGTCGCCATGGAGCAACTGGCGCCCCACACGTGAAGACGACGACGACCAATCTGTCAAGCCATTCCTTCGCAATCCGCACGTGGGGATGTCCACCGGACTAGCTGACGAAGAAGTGAATGTCTATCGAGGCGAGGGCGTGCTACAGGAATATTGGACCTGCGCGGCTGCTCCGCCGCAAGACATACGACGAAAGGGATGACGACGATTGGTGCTGAATGAAAACCTGTGCATACTTTAATGCTGTTTGCTTTACAGTGCCGTCCAGATCAACTTTTCACTGCTGGGGCCCGGATGCACCCTCTCTCCTTGGATCACCCATCATTGTGAGGCAAACTAGGATGGCACCCGCCCCCCTCCTCCTCTTAGTTTTTCCATCCTTCTACCACTAGCGCAAGCTGCGGCATTCTTCAGTATTTTTATAAATCTGCAGCATTAATGTTCTCGTGCGTGTCCTTTATGCGATGTTAGCAGTACACGTTTCGACCAGTTCGGACGCACCAGAGTCATGTAGGAAAGATAACTTTAAAATTTTCTTTCCACTTCATCATCCTATCTGTTCCACTACAACATTTGCTGACGCTGCGATTGTTAGTATAAATTCACAAGCCGAAACACGATGTTTCTTTTGTAGCAGCCCGCTAGAAAAAAAACGGGTCAGGTTTAACTCTTCTCAACCTAGGTACCGCGAGCGAAAGCAAGCACTATGCACACTATGCTTGCCGAAAACTTGTCTTTGCTTCGCATTGCTCGGCCTGGCGTTCAGTTATACCTGCAAGATGACTAGATTCATCCAGTCGCTTCCCGCGAATGGCACGCAGAGGCAGCCCACCAGCGCAACATCGATGGCGATGCTGAGGAACAGCCGGTAATGGAGGGTTTTAGTGTGCGTTCATGGTGTATTTCAACTTTCTCTAACCGCCGTTCCTGTAAACGCAGTCCGGGCAGGGTATGCCAACTGGTATCAGTTGGCATGCCCTAGTATGCGTTTCTAGTCATTTGCTTACGTTGAACCGCACGCACAGGCGGCCCAGCCACAGCCGGGTGATAAGGAGCAGGCGAAGCAGCCGTTTCACACTAGCCTGGTCAAGGAATACCGCACCGACGAAGGTTGCAGCGAGAGAGTGATAAGAAAGGGGCAGATGGCGCGTTTATGGCTGAAGGCCACTGCAAATCGATGAATGACCTTGTATGATGTAGCCTAGTAGAGCTTTCGATCTAAAAAAATCAGGTGCTAGGAATTATACGTTTAATAGGTCTTCCGTTATTAAACAAAAGGAAGTACTGTTGCTTCCTGGTGGACGCAGGCGTAAAAAAAAAGGGTGGCGATGCACCTATTTATTGGGCATCGTGTTTAACTGTGAAGACCCAGCCAGAAGGGTACTAAAACGTCCGGTATTAGCGAAGATGGCCGATCGACTCCGGTACAAGCTCAGGATGCTGGCGCATTAACGTCGTCTACTTCAGTCCAAAGGGCTTCCTATCACTCATAGCACATACCCTCAATATAGTACTGCCGAATCCTGACATTCCCGTGTTATATGCCAGCGAGGGAGATTTTCCTGGTATCTACGCGACAGTGCTCCCAGTAATTGCGTTTACGTTTTTGATACTCTAAAATGAGTGCGCCAATCGAAAAAGTACAGAAAGCTTTTATTCAGCCCCGAACTAAGCGCGTATACTGTAACGGCGGTAGAACATGCAGAAATAGCGTTTCAGAAACCATGAAACTCCGTTAGCTTGTGTAGGTTTAAACTGATTCGGCATAAGGATAACGCTTCTCTAGTAATTTCGCTTACATTCGAGGAGCACGCGGCACCTTGTAATTTTGCGTGATGACGTTCGAGCTACGGCAGCGTTTTTCACGCATTCCTACATTATCCCTACGGGAACCACAAAAGAGTAGATAAGTATCGGAAATGCAATATTGAGGCTCGCGTGCCCTAGTGCCATCACCTTCCGGAAATCTTTCACAGTCTACCTACACTTTTTTGTGAGCAAGAAAAAAAACGGTTCTTGTTATGTTTATCGTTTCTTTACATATTTGTGCATTTTTCTTGCTAAAATGCTCCAACGCCCCGCAACTGCTCAGCACGGGTTCAGAAAGTCTGTGCACAACTTAGCAATAAAAATGTAGGCAAAATTACCCAAACAAAACATTTTTTTCTCAAAGCTGTGCAAACGCGCACTTATAGAGAAAGCTCACTTTTGTATTCTGGTTTTCAGGGATTTGAAGAGTGGGAAACGTCGGTTTCTCAAAAAAAAAGTGCAGAGCTTCTTGTTACAAATTGAGGCGGCAAAAAAAAATGCTGCATCGCCGAAATCAGTTGTGTTGCAGAAATGTTGAAAATCTCTCCACCTAGTGATCCATCGTTTTCCACCACTCTGCACTATTATATACGCCACTTTTCTTATCGGTGCAGTTACATATGAGCACACTTTCCACTCACCAGTTGAAGTGCTTGGAAACGTAAGAATACCGCACTTTTCGGTGTTGTTCCAGAATCTCAAAGTGTAAGGAACGGGGTTTGATTCTGTCGAGAGAACTGTAAGTAAAACGGCGGGCATATTATTACGATCACGTAAAGCCTTCGACCATGCCGGAAATGTGGCATGAAATCCTCCTTGTCACATTAGGAAAAAGCAGCCGCCCATATAATGCTCATGGTCAGTTCAAATTCTGATTAACTCTAGGCATCCTCAAATAGTAAACTTGTCAAAATGTCCAGATTGACAATAGGCACGATCACGATAGCTCTAAGCAGTCGATATTGAAGTTTTTGTAAATTTGAGGGCAAACGAATTCCTCTAGGTTGGACCCTTTTAAACACAAGAGTGTACAGATAATAACTACCGGCAGTGTAAAGCTTATGTCCTAGGAAACGCTACCGTAGCCGCGACTTGCGGTTGCAAAAGAAACCTTTAGTTAGGGCGTGTCCAAAAAACACTTAATAACAGGTCACCATCACTAATAATTTCGGAGAAAAATTTTTTGAAACTGGTGAGGATTTCAGGTCTGTAAATATTCAATTAATGACGTCGGCTGATGTGCGAGTTATTCTCTATGGGTAGGGAGTTTTTGTTTATTTCATAAACACAAAATAACCTCACGTAATGAAAATGTCGCACTTCAACGTTATGATACAGTAACCACCGTATTGTTACAGCTATATGGCTGTAACAACACTATGTAACAGCCGGCGTGTTTAGCAGTCAACCGCGTTTTCGTTGCCGTAAGGAACCTAAAACTATACCCTTTTCGTTCGGCGAAACAGCCTTTCTTTAGAATGTAATATGTACCCTTGCCTTTCCTGGTTACACTTTTCTCTTCGTTGCTACAGAAGCCTGATGTCAAATTAATACTTTTAGCCGACACAGCCACCGCCGGAGAACTTCAAATTATTCTGGAATTTTCTCGACAATGATCAGTGGACCACAAACCTTTCTTACCTTCTATAAACAGTATGGCTCTCGTCTTACTTTCGAGTACTTAGTAAAAAGAACGGTACTCCTCATTAGCATTGCACCGCTGAGTTTCAAACGCATAACATTAAACAAAAAGGTTCGGCCCTCCAAACATATAAATATAGTAATAATAGCATTATAATAATAATAATAGTATCAGTATAGTGTTTTTACGCATGCGAAATCAAAATATTCAAAGAAATTCATAACGCCTATGACTGCACCCTTCGTCAAAGTGACTTCGCCCTATTGTTGTACAGGCGCAGGAAAAATAACTTGGTACTTCACAGCGCGAAATGATCCCAGGGTTTCCTACGATTCCCAGCTTACCTTTAAACCCATATTGGCCAGATTACCCATTGCACTCCCCGAACTTTAGGTGCCCCATTTCGTATCTCGAAACAGTTCAGCTATCCTAACCCATGTTTTCGATACAATTTCTTCTTGTCGTCCTTCATTGGAGTAGGCGTCTCTTGCATAAAACAACGTGTTAGTCCAATGCGGTAGACGTTAGGCTTTCGCAAGCAAATATCTACACTTATTAAGACATCGTAACGTTATGAAGAATGATAAAATCATTCTTGAATTATTTTTCTACCTTGCATAGAATTGAACAGTTGCGCTCCCCAAGGGCCGCTGCTGCTATTTCCCTTCAAAAGCAATACACGGCCTCAATAATTGTACTGCGCTGTTTGGTGTTCGGCACATTGAGAACTTCAGGAAACATCAGGTTGTCTAGGCCATTTCGCCTCTCCGCTATAGGGGTTAACAAGAATTACTCAGTACGCATTCAACACAACTACAATATTGACCCACAATAGTCGAACGTATTCGATTTCTCTCTTTCAACGTTTTGTGAAGGAATGTGCTGCCTGGCATATCGACAGACACTGTTGTTGTAAATGGGTTTGGTTTGTGAGTTTTTTAAGATCATTGCGGTTTTGTTTTCTGCTGTATACGTGTCACCCTAGTGCCTTCCTATGAACGTGATTGTTCGCTACTGTTTTGTAGAGTTTGAAATGTTTGCCATCAATGTATAGCGTTTCCATTCATCCTGTGCTTGCTTCCAGCAAACGTTTTCTCAATTCCTGCTTTTGCATTATTCTGGGCTTGCCGTGGTATTTCAAAGTTATTAACTCTATTCTACACCTTTATATCGCATACGCATGTTTCTGTGTTTGTTTTTCTCGTTTGGGATAGATGGTGTGTGCTGCGTCCTTCAGTTGCTTGAAAAAGGCGCCAGTACGAAGACCACCTCGTTGTGTCTGGGCACTACAAGAAAGTACTGATATGACTTTTTTATACTTTTCTTAAAGGGGCACTGGCACAAAAATTTTGAATCTTGCTTTTTTTGTTGCGATAAGTAGCTAGTGACCTACTTATAACCTGTAGAAACCTCATTTGCAGCGACCCCGCGGCTAGCTCAGTGGGCTTTTCGTGCCTCCGGCGCGTTTTCGCATCCAATGGTAATAAACAGTAATAGAAACAGACTGCCTGGAATCGCTGTAGAACTTTGGTCGCGGTCAGCTGCCCGATGAGCTGACGAAATCACGGCGCCTCCGCCGCCAACGATCGGGTCGTTCGTTCTCGAGAGCCGAAGCTCCGCCCTCCGGCCCTCCGATTGGAGCGGCGAGCCGGGCGAGCCGGCGAAAAACGCCGGCAGTGCGGAAGCGGCAAACACAAACTCGTGACGTGTTTGGATGTTGTTTATTTACACACACAATATGCTCGGGATGTCGAGTGGGTGTGGTTCTCGGCTGGCTGCTCGGTTGCGTTTCGCACACTTTAAAATTTATTTTAAATATGTGCTAGGCTGTATTCGCCGCTGATATTTTGCAGATGATGTACATGTGTTCCCACCAATCTATCTCCGAAGTTATCTCGCCTTCAAAATTTTCTGTCAGTGCCCCTTTAATATACTAGCTATATTATAGGTATTATTGGTAATATTTGTTTCTTGTAATATGTTACTTGTATTTTGTTTTTATGTAACCATCCGTGCACCAGTACTCAGACCTGCGGCTGTTCCTGGGCACGTAAATAAACATGATTTATTATTATTGTTATTATATTATTATTATTATTGTTATTGTTGTTGTTGTTGTTATATCAATGCTTAAAAAATTGTTATCTGAGCCGATGAGGTTTATTATGGCCTTTTAACCAAAACACCATTTATCAAAACTTCCGAAATCTACTAGAACAGTACGTGACTTCCATCTTACCTGCTCGGCTGCTGACCAACATCACTGGTGGCGTTTCGTTCTGGAGATGTGCTTGTAAGGGCAGCCTTGTCCTATAAATATTACACAAATATTTAGTGCTTCGACGGGCCTGTTTCAAACCCCAATCTTATGTGTATGTCCAATGCCCCACGATGCTGTTTCATAAAACCTTACTTTACACACGGTATGTTTAAGCAGACAACTTATATCACGCAAATGTTTCCTTACACCCATTCTTTTGCCACTTCCTTGTTACAAATCTCGCGCCGGAGATTTACACAAACGCCCCACGCCTGGCCCTGACCCCATCACCAACACTGTCCTTCGCCACCAGGATGACCTCACCATTGGCCGTCTCACCTCCTACATCAACTTTCGCTGGACTGCTGGCACTCTGGCGGCATTCTGACGTTAACCTTACCTCCAAACTTAACACTCGCCAATTCTTCCTCACTTTCTGCTTTGGACAAAGTGGAAATGTTGTCTCTCTTGAGAAGCTGCACTTCAAGAGTAAAAGACGAGAATGTCACTCGGTGCGTGAGCGAGGGTTATGATGCGCTCCCAGCAAAACCCAAACACTCTGCCCTGGTCCGAACCAACAGGGTAGTCTCCGCCATGAAAGACGCTGACTCAAAGCTTCTTTTTTCCGATAAGGAAGGTGGGTCTGCACGGCTGCCATCCGCCCTGTACAGTGAGAAGGCGAGGGAGGCCATCCTGAACAACTTCAAGGCCGCGCCTGATGTGAAGCCACAGAAAGGCAAGAAAAAAGCCCTAAGGTTGGGCGAGGAGCTTGAGTTGAAAAAGCATGCAAGCTCGGTGAAGAAAATCCCAGAGCTTAGCCCGAAAATATTTTTTTCTCTCAAGACACACAAAGCGGGAAGCCCTTTCCGAGCGATCGTCTCTGAGCGCAGCACTTGGCAACATGTCGTTGGGCAGTTCCTGCAAAGGTCGCTTTCTTTGCTGAAGGTTGATGACCCGTTCCTGGTGCGGAGACCACAAGACATGTCTGACTTTCTTGACGCAGAGTGCCCTTGAGGCGTCAATGCCTTCTCAGTCGACATCAAGGATCTTTACTACCCTCTGCCACACCCTTCCCTTTGCGAGGTGGTCAGTGAAGGCATCGACATGTATGGAGCCATTCGTTTCCAGAATACTTGCGGGGTGAGTGCAAGCTGTTTCATGGAACTACTGGCGTTCTACCTCCGATCGACCTTCGTCGACTTCAATGGTGAATTCTTCATCCAGAAGCAGGGAGTGTGCATCGACTCCTGCCTTGCTCCGCAGCTTAGTGACCTACTCTTGGGCAGCTTCGACCAACGTCTGAAGCAAGCGTTGGAGGACGGCCCCGTGGTGAGGACCTTCCGGTACGTGGACGACTTCTTGGTGATCTACCGGGGCAGGAATGACGGCGTAGCGTTGTCGGAAAGTTTGTTCAAAACCTTCGCCTCTGTACTTCGTGAATTCGTCCTCACCAGGGAGCTGCCAGCTGATGGGCATCTGAGATTCCTCGACCTGAGGCTGTGGATCAGCGAGGAACATGTGTGTTGTGGATACGCACCTAGAGCACAGACGGCACTGCTGCCACACTCCTCAGCCCACTGCAAGCTCGTGAAAAGCGGAGTGGCCACAGCCGTTTTGAAGAACGCCCTATTGAGATCGTGTCGTCACCAAATAGAGCCGATGTTCCTGGACCAGGTCAAGCGCCTACAAGCATCCGTATACCCTGAGGACCTCATCCGCAGCCTGTGAAACAAGTTGCTGATGGATGAGCGGGTAGGAATACGTCCCAAGGCGCGCAAGGAACACAGGACCTGGATGGTCATCCCATACATTCAAGGCGTCTCACACAAACTAAAAAGGATTGTGGAACGCTCAGGGGTTCGAGTCTTGTTTTTTGCTCCCAAGAAGATGGGCGGCCTTTGGAAGGCGGTGAACTCGGAAGAACATAGGCGCAACGCCTGCAACAAGGGACACACAAGGCGTTTTGTCGAGTGTGCGACCAAAGCAGTGTACGAGATTCCCCTGTCCTGCGGTGGCTCGTATATAGGACAAACGATAGGATGTGTGAATGATCGTGTTCGTGAACACTCTAACAACATCAAATTCCGTACTGGTAGTAACCTTGCCACACATGTTGCTTCGTGCGCGAACATGCCCCCATATGAGCCGTTGTTTGAGCATTGTCATGTTCTTAAGCGCTATGGTTACCAAAGAACACGCGAGATCTTTGAAGCTTTTTCTATGCACGAGCGTGCGGGTGCATGTGTCAGCAAACCGTCTGTCGACTTGTTGCCAAAGGAGGTTGCATATCTGCAATCTTAACTTTATCTTGTTTAGTATTCTTCCTGGTTTTTCTTATATTGTCTGCGCGCAATAAAATTTCATTCAGTTGTCAGTCAGCGCCCGTGTTCGTCTTTTCTTGTCTTCCGTGCTATTTTTGCGCTGTTTTTGCCTTCAGTATGAACCAAAGTTGCCCGTCTTCACACTTTATTACAGTTTGGAAGACTCCTTAAATATCTAGTTCATACCCGCATCCTTCACTACCCGGAAACGACTTACGCACTTCACAACAATATGCTCTGCTTCTGACCCCGTCCCACCACACAGAATTCCCTCACAAAAATCGATCCCGACCCCTTCTAAACCAATGCTGCCCTCGTTGCTCCTGATAAAAGCCTTCGACCAGCTCTGACAAACTTCTATCGTCCGCGCTCTCTGCTAGCGCAGCCTGGCTGACGTACATTTGAATTGCTATCGATGTTTTTTCATAGATGCATGGCCAGTCTCCTATTTGGCCCTATTCAATCCAAAGTTGTCAGCCTGTCCAACCTCGGCACGCCCGAAGGCGTGGTAATTTCACCCCCCTTTTGCCCTTCGCCTTTTGCTGTGTTCCCTCCACACTATTCCACATCCCTTCCATCCGAAGCTAGTTTAACGCGTACGATATCACCCTCCGGATTTCTTGCGGCAGAATTGCATGTTGAACGCACCCTCAGACGGTCTTGGATGCATTCATCTCAGCCATTGCCTCAGATGGCCTTTCCTGCTAACCCTCCAAGTCGGTTCTTGTTGCTTTCTTTCTTCCCCTTCCTGAAACCCATACCACTCATCTAATCCACTTCTTTTATTATGTCCACCCTATCCCCCATGTCACCCAACTTCGTATAATTGACCTACACGTGCAATTAAACCCCCCCTGTTCACATACTACTACACTACTCCATAACTACACCACACAAGCATTCATCTTATCCGCCACGTCGCAAATAGAAATCACTGCATAACTGAAACAGAGCCACTCCGCCTGGTTCAAAGTGCCTACTTAGTCGCCTGACCGGCCCCCTCCTTTTCTTTCCTCCCACTTGTACACACACCCGGTCCCTGGACGCCGCACTCAGAACAATACATATGATGGTCTTACTTGTTCCACCCCGGCATCCACAAATCGCCTTACTAGCCACGGCTTCAACCGCACCACTCCGTACGTCTGTTTCACCCCTACCCCCAAAACCTTTGAAACTTTGAAACCCGGCGCATCCTTCACCACCCTCGCGTAACCCAGCCAAGGCACCCCCAACCGCTAGCCTATTCCTCCACCCTTCCGACACGTCATTCGAAGTCGACCTTTTTTGTTGTAACATGCATTACCTCCACCACCAGGTGGTGGTGGTGGTAGAAGTATCCCACGCTCCTTTAGCCCAGAGGCTAACTTCACAATAGCTCACGATACTAAGCTTAGCCTGCGCTCATTATCGTGCCACCCACTACTCCCCTTCCAACCATACCAACCATGTAGACGCAGCCACCCACCATGCGGGCGAAGTGTTTCCTCTCGCTGACATTTGCGTCATCACCACCGTAACCTCTACCACCACACGCACCGCATACCTACCTATTTGTAAAAGGCAGCCTTAGAGACCTGGCTGTCACCCTCCCCGTCAGAGCAATGCACGGGCCCGGGCTAACCAGAAAGCCGCGTTCCGGGGCACCCGTTATTCCCAATTTAATTCCTGACCTCTGATCCACACACTAAAATTATTTCAAAATCGAGGACAAAACGTTCACCAAGAAAAATAGAGTGGGTATTTTTGCTCAGACTAGGTTGGGCTTGGTGACAGGGAATATTTCATGTAAATCTTGTGGTACGAACGAAGGCACGTTTTGTGTAATAAGACTTGAGATTAGCAAGAATAAATGCAAAACAGATGATCCGCCCCCGCAACATCTCTCCCCCTTTATCTCTCTCGAGACTGAGTCCCATGGCTTATATTACCAAGAAGCTTCATTGTATCGTCTGCAATTAAGCACTGCACGGGCCCTGCTGACCCGAAAGCCTCGTCCGGGCCTCCCGAACCGTTTATCGGGGTGACCGGACCTGGTTTGTTCTCAAAGCCGTGGGCACGGGTCGGGCTCGTGATTTAATTCATGGGCCTGGCCGTTAATATTCTGGACTTGAAGTATAATAAAGAGCATTTATAGTAATGTTTTGAGTACGTTTAAGGGTACTTTTCATGTTAGTTGTACGCGTTGTTTTAAAAGCGTGGTTTGCTAGGTGTGAAAGTCACTGTGCTGTAATTTTAGTAGACGTTTATGTACCTCATCAAGAATTTATAATTTGGCGTATAAGATAGCACAGATACGAGTACAAAACATGCTGTAGCGGCGAATGTATTAATTCAGAGATATAGCACCCATCGAACTGCAGCTTCCGTGGCTTGGGATGGCACTCGCGTGCTAGAGAAAGAGCACCGCTGAGCAACCACTGAAGATAAAGCATGTCAATTTAAAATCATACTCGTGGATTATAAAGCAGAACCAAACATTCCAGCATACCAACTTCGGAACGAGACAACCACGTGACGTTCCCATGAATGGGGGAATGAAAAGTGATGCTGTCTGTGATGTAGTACTACGAGTTATTATTACGCTCATGTGACGTCAAGTGATGACTGTGGAAACTTAAGTACGTTAAAGACTTTTCTTTAGTTCTTTTGAATTTCGAAGCATGGCGGTTTGTACAGACAATACGCTCCGTCTTAGTTACCGCTACAAAGACGTTCAACCAAATATAATAAACAAAATTTTCTTCAGCGTATAAGCCCGGGCCTGGTCACGTACGCTCGGGCCCTCCCTTGGCTTTAAAACAAATGACCAGGCAGGGGTGGGGCCTGGGAGTGAGAGAACGGGACCGCGACGGGCCTGGTTCAGGCTCATCAATGGTCTCCAGGATCTTGTTCAGGACAGGACTAGCTATTACAGCCCCGGGGCGGGCTCGGGCCTCGAAAAGCAGGCTGGGGCTCCGCATGGGCCTTAAAATCAGACTCGTGCCATGCTCTACTATCGATGTACCCTCTGGCTCGTAAAATGCAATTCGAGTGTACATTAATGCATGCATTCTTCCCGTGCGATCAAACGTCTTGCCGCTAAACTACCCTACCGACCCCGTGACGCTGGTGCGGAGTCCATCCCTCACCGGCATAGGCGCTGACTAGTTTGTCCGTGACCATGCCCGAGCTTCCGAGCTTTGACTCTCCGCGCTCACGCTTCTTTTATGGCCACTGACGGGGCGCTTGAGCCAGGGTCTCCTAAACCACTTTTAACTTACAGGGACATTGCGCCTACACCTCCGCCTCCCAACGCCGAACTCTGCATCTTTCAAACACCGCCCTCCCCCCTTCTGCATCTGAGATGTGGCGACGTCTGCGAACACTCATCGCACCCAACGTGTCCAGGCCTCAACCCCCCACGACATAATTTCACCTCTCCGATTTGCCCTGCATGCGGCACTCCATACACGCACTACAAGTCCATTTGTGAGTATACAGCTTGCCCAAACCCTCTCCCCTCCTTCACCCTCCGCAAACAAGCCCTACGAGAGTCCATGCCGCTGATGATGTAGTGGTGACGGCATAAGTACTGGACGTCACGGCAGCCTATTGGTTCAACTCTCCCTTCAATTATTCCAGAGTCATAATAATGCTTTTCGCCCTTCCTCTGTATGTCATATCCGCACCCCGATCCGATTCATCGTTAATATTTGCACATCCGGTAGCGGGCCCAATCCAATTAAGAATGATCAATTCACATTCTGCGAAATCTCGTCTCGTATTCCAGATGAGCGCAGTTATCTTCGCCTTCAAAACAAGATAAGAAAGAAACTCCGCTTGCACAGCTAAATTTCTGAACATTGAACGGAACAATTTTTCTGCCATTTGAACGAAATTAACAAAACAGTCAGAAACGCACATATTTCCGATTTACGCATACAGCAGAAAAGGCTTTTTTTAACCCGAAACTACAGGCCGAGCATCCAATGGCAGCCTGAACACGCACCGCACGTGACGGCGGCCCAAATCAAAATTCCCCCTCCCAGAACGGTAGCCTTTCTATACCAACCTTGGAGGCAAATGTTTGCATACCCATCTTTCTCGCTCAACATTCCGACCTCTCAGGAATCTAGCGAAACCACTTCAGGAAAGTGGTATTTGGCACAAAGCAAGAAGTCAACTTGAAGATGAAAACATTCAAAGAACTTTCCAGTATTCTAAAAATTCCTCGTGTAATTCGCTGTCAAATCTTACTCCCCAGGCAAAATTTCCATGGCTCAGGGACTTAGTCGCGCAACGTGTGAGACTTGAAACTGTGCACAAAGCAAGTTTTCGCCCCCAATATTAGCTGCGCAAACTAATTTTACATTTTGGTAAATACCTCTAAAGTAATCACTGTTGAAAGAACTGCCGTGAGCGGGAAAGCTGCACATGGCAACTTCTTCCTGCTTGGCACAATTGGCGGAGGCCAGTACACGTGGCGTGTACTGAAATCCGCGCATTCTAGTGTTCGTATTTAGAGAGGGAGGGAGAGGTACCTTTAGGGATGAGGAGAAGTCGGCGTGCTTGGCCTGCTGATCCATACGCACATGAGAAGGGGCAACACGCGGAATAAGCGAACACACAAAAACGCGCACAAAAACCAAAAACGCCTAAAAACACGCAAAACAGACAGGCGCAGGAACGCACACACAGCTCACGCAAAAGAAGTGACATTAGGGCTAACACCAACTAAGTTTCCGGACAAATGGCTCCAAGGCCATTGTAGTCCGTCTCACCGCGGCCGTTACATGCCATATCAACCTATGACGTCGCTAAGTTGGGACAGCATGGACGAGCACGCTCTCCCAATCTTTTCTTCAAGGTTAGCAGTGGGATAAAAAACGGGGACACACAGTTCATATTCGATGTGCTTACGAACAATGCAAGCGTGGCTGTAAGGGGATGCATTTTGGCGCGTCCTGAGAAAGTGGTGGTTAGTGAAAGCGACGTTGAGGCAAATGTGGTGAATAACTGCTTTGTCACGCTTTTCAAAGCCACACTGCATTCAGAAAGTACAGGTGGGATGAATTTTATACCAAGTCTGGTAATTATTTCATATGTCGTCTATATTGATAGTCATAACTGCCGTGCCAACAGGGTACGCAAACCCCGCGGCACGACGTCGGGTGAAAGAAATAGGGATGGTAATGCTAGACTGGCTGTGGGCAGCGCATTCGGTTTACTTGGCAAACACCTTTGCCATCACCCAAGAATAGCCAGGACACCTCTGTCATACTTCGTCTTTGAGCAGGATGGTAGCGTGGCAATGCTGAGAATGTATTATTTTGGCCATTTGTTCCCAAAAGGGTTTTTTTCTTGGCCACTTGTTAGGCTAGTTGTTGAAGCGCCGCCCCCGTATCTATAAAAATTTCCCAATTACAAGCTTCTTGACCCTCAATGTACTGCAAAGCAGAGCGCAACGCAGCTAGTTCTGGTGTGGTCATCTTGGTTTTGTGGCTTAGCCAGGCCGCTATTGTGGTCCGCGTCGATAGAACCCTGATTCCCACTGCCGATGATTTTAGACGGGAGAGTTAGATGGTATTCAAAACTGTAACACTACCTTTCTAAGTTTTATTAGTAGTTGTGTTGCAAGCCCTTGACATTCTTAATTCAATTGTGTCCAATTCATGATATTTCCTGCCGCTTATTTTCCTTGTCCCTACAAAGGAACTTCACCTACCACTGTGTTAACTATTAGTCTGTGCAGCCATATTTCATTCCTAACTGGAACAAATTTTTGGTGTCGTCTTCTGCAAACTGATTTCTTAGCTCCCCGCCGTAGTCTATTTTTACTACTATATTATTGTTAATGCATCGACAAAGCACTTACCGAGCACTCCCGTTTATGAAGGTCTGATTAAACCTGTAGTACGTGCTATTCAGGAACACCATCCTAGATCTGGTGCAGTTGGGCATTTTGGTGACGCTACGATAATAATTATAATTTTGCATCTTTTTCCAAATTGGTCTGGTTGTGTTTAGGGACTGTGAAAAACAAAATAGCAAAGAATGATTATTCTGCTTCGCGGAGAATTCTACAGAAAAGGATATGTTCTTTAACTCAGCGTAAAAAACGACCAATAATATAAACAATACAATACTCATTTTTTACAATATTAACTATCCAAATGAAGCAAAACAAGCCATTGCATAGCCAGGTATTGAGAAATTGGCTTTAAAACTGAGAGCAAACGCAATTTTCTAAGGAACACAAGTTTTGCAGTAGTGCGCACTGGCAAACAAAACAATTATCGAATGAAAAAAAAATATTGATTAACTATGAGGTTTAACGCGGCGATGCTACACAGGCGTGCCGTAGTGGAGGGCTCCAGATTAATTTCCCCCCCCTGAGAATCTTTAACATGCCCCAAAATACAGGGGAGTTTTCGCGCTTTTCGCCCCCATCGGAAAAGTGGCTTCTGCGGCCGGGAATCGAACGCCCGTACTTGGGCTCAGCAGCGCAACGCCTTAGAGCCATCGTGGCCGGTCTACGAATAAAAAATAACGAGGCAACGGCGTGCTTGCTGCCGGCTCGCACCGGCGGGCGCGTTGGAGGAGCGGGTTTATCGTCTGCTTTAGGGACGGTTTTTTCGGCCTGTTCTGTAGTGCTTCGCGTACATTGAACGCTTCGTTCGCCCGGCTTGATTAACGTGTTCGACAGCACCGCCTGGGTAACTAGGACCCTACGTAATTACGTTGTCTACGGCAAAGATGCATTAAAAATTGGTTTGCGAGGCGGGAAAACAATGTAGATTCACATACAGACATCTGGCCGCTAATGAAACGGTACCTTTTGCGCACTGGTTGCCACGAATGGGATTCCGTTTTGTAAATTGGTGAATTCCAATTCGGTTGTGAAATAAAGGGAAGTGAAGTGAAGCGAAGTTTTTTTTTTTTCATAGAAAAGAGGGGATCCAGGCAAAAGGCCGTTAAGCCTGACAAAGCCTGGTTAACCTAAACGTGTAAGCAGTACAGATACAAACGCAAAACACTTCATACATAGAAGAGGCAGCAATCAAAATACAAAACTAATATATAAGCAGTTACACTTACTAGAATACAAAACATGTGCACAATCATGGGCAAATACAAATTGATACTTGTACAAGTACAATTTCGTACATACGGATGAAATAAAGGAAATCACTCGACTCAAGACTTGTGTGAAAAGATAGAAATATAGATATATACTTTACATCCACGTACACACATACATACACATACGCAATATATATCGAAGACGGTAATTGCATTTTAAATTACCTTTCACCTTCAATCAGATGTTGTTTGGTCTTTTTCTTGAGCATGTTTCCAGATAGAAAAAACTCATCAGGAAAGGGGAATTTGTTTAGCGTATTGGGTACTTGACAACTCAGTTTTTGTTCACCGTAATTTGTTCGCGTTCGCGGAACTTAGTTTAACTACGCGAAGATTGTAACCGATGTTGCTATCAGGAACAGAGTACAAGCGATTCTGGTGAATGTATTGAAGAAGCCGCAGATAATACACTTGGTCGGCTTTTAATATGGAGTGTTTTACAAACAATGGTTGCGTGCGTAAGGTTCGTGGTGCACCATAATATCCCTCAATAGCCCGCAAGGCTCTTTTTTGCAGGACAAGTAATTTTTGGTAATTGGAAGACGTGGTCGTACCCCAAACAAGATTACAATAAGAAAGTCTTGAAAAAAACAGGGCATTATACATAGACACTTTTAACCAAACAAGCAGTAGATTAGAAATCCCATAAAATAGGCCAACAATTTTACTTAGTTCAGAAGTAAGTTTGGAAATATGAACAGACCACGAAAGATTTTCATTAAACCACACACCAACAAATTTGTGGGAAGAAACTTGATTGATTGTTATACTGTCATAATGAATATGTATACAATTAGTTTCCACGGTGTTGATGGGCTTGAAAATAATATATTTCGTTTTGCTTATATTTAAACTAAGCTTATTCTTGTGTAACCAATCACGAAGGTTGATTAAATAAGCATTGAGCATATTTTGAAGCGCCGGTAATGAACAGGAAGAAAAGAAAAGATTAGTGTCATCCGAGTACATCACCAGATCGGAAGAGTTATGTATGCCGGCTAGGTCATTCATATATGTAATGAATAATAACGGCCCTAGTACTGATCCCTGTGGGACACCATGCTTAACCACCTGTATATCAGAGGATATGTTATTTGTTCGAACATATTGGGACCTATTGCTCAGATAACTCCGCAATAGGTCAACGCAATACCTCTAACCCCATAGTTACAAAGTTTCTTAAGAAGTCTCATGGTGTACGCAATCAAATGCCTTGCGAAAATCTGAAAATAGGCCAAGGGTAATTTTTTTTTGTTTTCAATATTATCTATTATTTTTCTTTAACAACTAACAGTGCTTGCTCTGTGGTCTTATTTTTCGTGAACCCATGTTGTGAATCAACAATCACATTATATTTGTGCAGAAAATCGGCTATCCTAGAATTGATAATACCTTCAAAAATTTTTGACAACACAGGCAGAACAGAAATTGGTCGGTAATTCGACAGTTCATTCATATTGCCTCCTTTATGTACTGGAACGACTCGGGCCAATTTGAGATCTTCAGGAAAAACACCAGTTGACAGCATTAGATTTGGAATGTGTGACAAGACATCGCATATAACGGCGCAAACGTGCTTTAACGGGATCACTTTTATATCATCGTACCCTGCAGATACGTCATTTTTTAAAGAAAGGATCAATGTAGCTACTTCTTGAGGAGTTGTGGGCGCGAGTACTATAGAATTGAGTAAGGGAGTGGTGAGGCTCAGTGAGCTATTTACAGGAGTTTGCGTGACAGAATTTGGAGAAGCGACATTAATAAAGTAGTCATTCAGGGCATTTGATAG
The DNA here is from genome assembly GCA_013339765.2 of Haemaphysalis longicornis. Lineage (NCBI taxonomy): Eukaryota > Metazoa > Arthropoda > Arachnida > Ixodida > Ixodidae > Haemaphysalis > Haemaphysalis longicornis. Next base: position 348,036,463 of record CM023448.1, on the reverse strand, counting down.
CTCGTGACCAGTTAATTTACCATTTTCTGTGATTATTTCATCAAGTTGCATAGATTTGGTTTTATTGGTCAAGTTGTGACCTCTCGCCAAACTTTACGACTATCATTTTGAATGCGGGAGAAATTTCTTACATAGTAGTCCGATTTCGCGTTTTTTAGATCTTTGTTGAGTTTATTTCGATATTTTTTATACTCAGCAAGTAGAGTGAGATTTCTGCTGTTGAGAAAATCGTGATACATGCTATTTTTCTTCCTGATCCTTGAGTAAAGTGATTGGTTCATCCAAGGCTTCTTAAACTTCTTAGGAATAATTTTTCTTTCTATTTGTGGGAAGGCGGTGTTATATTGGATTATGAACATGTCTATGAAAGCAGAATATGCTGCATTGAATTCCGTGATCTTGTATATAGGCTCCTAATTAGTCTCTTCCATTCGTTTGTGAAAGTTGTTGAGCGCAAGATCATTGAAATCTCTGATCATGTGAGTAACAGTGTTTTTTTATGGCATTTATTTTGAGAGGTATGAAGCAAAATATCGGCAAATGGTCACTAATATCGGAAGATATTACGCCAGACTCAGTGTGCGGAAGCTGTACATTGGAGATACAAACGTCTAATAATGTGGCCGTGTTGCAAGTTATTCTAGTCGGTAAAGTGATATAATACATACACACGAGGAAAGGAGACTCTGCAATTTCTTTCCATGAGCGGCGTCGGATAATAGGTCACTGTTTAGGTCACCCATTAAAATGAAGGGTAGCTTAGTGGAGTCGAGGAAAAGGAACAGGCTTTCCAAAAATCGAAGAATTGTGATTTGTTACCCTGAGGGGGTCTTTACATAGCAACAACGATTATATTCTTGAGAGATATAGCTAACATTCAACATTGGAATTTGTGATTGTAACATCGCCAATCACAGAATGTGAGTGACATTTTTTAAACATATACAGCAAGCCCACCCCCTCTTTCATGGGGCCGGGATAAACCATTGTAAACATAGTTATCGAAGGAGCACACATCGTTGTCAGTGCCAAACCATGTTTCTGAGAAAAGCATAACGTCGAACTCAACCGACAGTGACCCAAGTAATAAATCAACCTCGTCTCGCTTGTTTTTCAAGCTACGAATATTAACATGGAAAGCTGAAAACAATTTTTTGTTGACACTGCTCAAGCTAGAATTAAAGTGATCGGTTTTGTATCTACTACAGGCAGGTGAAAAATGCATGGTGACAATTCAGGGGTGACGAGCATGCTGCAAACGTCACATTCGTATTTCGTAATCTTGGTAAGATCAGACAAGTCCTGTACCCTCACAGCGTCCATTTGTTCGTCTTTCCGCGCAAAAGCCTTTCCTCCGCTCGTCCAGACAAATTTCCATGCCACTTCCTTTTTGCGGGCAATAGCGGCACCAAGCAGCTGTTTGTTGGCCTGAGTAAGATGCTCGTTGACGTACACTGCGTTGGCCTGAGATAACCGAGCTGCTTAGTTGTGAGCTTCTGCTTCCTAGCCTTAGCAAGAAGCGCGTGGCGCTTATCTCTCCGGACGAAGCGAACCACGATATTGGTCTCGCCTGGCTTCCGCGTTTGGATTCGGTGACACGTGTCAATGTCATGGATAGAAACGGGCTCTTTGAGAACGTCGCCGATTTTTTTCACAACGTCAACAGGATCCTCGTCTGAGCTGATGCCCTTTATTTCCAAGTTATTTAGCCTTTTGTACTGCTCCTTGGTGCAGTACGTGCGGAAAATGAAACCTACTGTCTCCGTTCCGTTCCATGCTCTCAGCTTTTCGTTTGTGTACGTCTGGACGAGGAAAAGCGGGTGCCAGGCACGTGGTACTTTCTGGCACGTGCGAGCTGCGTACGTTGCGCGCCTCGTTGCTCGTTGCTGGAATGACCTGCGCGCCGGCGATGTAGCTCGTCGATTGGCCCGGTGTTTGAGCAGCGTCTGTTCGTGATCTGCCAGAAATGCACTGAGCTCACTTGCATTTTTTAATCGTGGCGATTAACTGGGAGAGGTCCGGTGAGCAGGCAATCAGTTTTGCATGCGTCGTCTCGTTGGTGTGCGTGCCGTCATGCATGCTGCCTGTGTCCGGATCTCGCGCAGTCGAGGCACCTTGGGAAACGTCTGGGCGACTTTCGCCAGTTGTCTCAGAACCATTCTCGTTCTACACGCGGCATCCTCCTCACAAACAGCGCCGCTTGCAAGTTCCTCTGTCGTTTGTCGTCGTAAGCAGCCTGAAGTATCGTTGGCACATTCGTTCGTTTGGAGAGCTGGCGACGTTGCTCGTTGTCCTCTAGAAGACGCGAGACGATGTCGTCCTTACGGCCAGAGCAAGGTAGCCCTCGTAATCGTAGTGCAGTCACGAACTGCTGTTTCTTTGTTGAACATAGGACATAGCGTTCCGTTTTAGTCAGTAGTGGGTGAACCACCGTTGACGTGGAGTCCATCGGTACCCCCGTCTGCGTGCCACAGTCTCGTAGTCGTGGTGCGGTTGGTCCGCGTCGTTCGTCTTGTTCTTCCGTTCGCCCTCCTGTGGCCTCAAATCCTGATCTTGTCAACTGCTCCATGTTAGCTAGGACGTGGCTCAAATGAAAGGCTAAAACGAAAAATTTAAATGCTTAACTAGTAGAATACTGAGGTTACATATACATCCGGACAAAGGAGCACGGGAGAGAAATCGTCTTCCACGGTGCACTGTCGTAGGCGACGCACTGCGCGAAGACCCATGCACGGGGGAGAGCAAAACGGAACGCAAGCACTCGGGTTGTGTCTGGCGTCTCCTCGTTTTCTCAGGAATAAAACACCAGAGTCTGGGGTGCGTCGTGCTCTCGTGGGGCTCAAGGCTTCTCGGCGCTGCCGTGGCCGTAAATTGCGGTTTTCTGCGTGTCTTCTGGCGGCAGCTTTTCTCGTCCGTTTTCGTTTCAGGGCAACGTCGCGACATTAGCGACTGAGCTGGGATGAGCCAGTCCCAACAGTGGGTATGTGTGTGTTTGTGTGGAGGAGGGCGTGGAGCGGGTATCGCTGCACTCGAGGGCCGCAGTGCACCCAGGTGCCAGTGGCAGGTTACAAGTCCAACTGCTCTGCCGGGCTTTGGAACTCGAAAACAAAACTTGCAGACGCGTTTTTCGGAGCGATAGCTTGCACTACGTCCTGTATTGCGTGTTGGTGCGTTGGTTGCACAGTGGATATATGGAGCTCTTGTCTCGAGCAGCGGTGATGAAGCTTACAGCTTTCGATAAAAAAAAGTGGTCACGAAGTTATGGACAAGCAACATGTTTTACGAGACGTTCCAAGACGCGATCTTAAGGTAAAAACCCAACGCCTGGCGTTGGCGTGCATCATATGAAAATGGCCCCGTCACGAGGCGTTCCACTGTGCGAGTTTAAACTCAGCAGTAGTTGCTAGCGAGGAATGGTCGCCCCGCCAGTAAACAGCAGATGAACGTAGGGGAAGAACAACCCCAGAAATTCACCGTCGTCGTCAGCTTCCTCATTTACATGGTGGCATAAACGAGGAGTTGCCACATGGGGTTGCCATTCGAAAGCAAAGCCATTCGAAAGCAAAACGCTCCTCCAGCGGCAAGATGCCAGGGCTCTTCGACAAAATGTTCGAGGCGAAGAAAGGCGTCGCACGCGTTCACCTGGGCATTTTGATGTTCGATTAACAACGCACAACCTGCATGGTGGGGCTATATGCTCACTTGCAAATCCACTGCACGAGACAAACCTGAGCCAAAAGTTTCAAAGCGTAAGCCTAATAAAACCACGTGGGCGCACGTACATCATCCAAATTATCGCTTGAATGGGCAGAGCGGAATGGTGCAAATAATTTTGGTGACACAAACCATGCAGTCGATTTCACGTGAATCACGTACTTTAACTGCGACTTTTTAAATGAGCGGTTCAGCTCACAAAACGACTACGCAGCGTGACATGCGTCTACGGAAACTGCTGAAGACCGGAAAAGAGCGACTTCGGAGCATGCATGTTAGCAGCCCCCACCGCCTCCCCAAAAACATCTTGAACAAAGAAAGCAGAACGAAGCAGCTAGGCGTTCCCAGGCCGCGCATTTGTAAACAAAAATAACTGCGCCAATCAACACGTGCCCTAGAAACAGATCAACTGCGGCAAGCTTCCCGCCGGGACCTCACCCCATCGTTTTTCCCTTAACACCGTGACCCCTTAAGGACCGACCGCCGCAAAACTCTAACACCGCCATACAGGGACCGGGAAAGGAGATAGGCGTAGTTTTCGTTGGCTGATTTTACCATGCTTGAGACTTAAGCTGCACGGCAACACAGCTAAATCTTTGCGACTAGTACACGCACGCCCAGATTCGAGTTCGTGATAGAACTTGTTTGCACTAGTGTAATCACGAGTGCATGTACTCACGAGCACAAGCACTCGAAAATACTGCATTCATGAGTATTGTACTCATGAGTACTGTGCTCATGAGGACTATGTATTTATTAGTACTGTACTGGGGAGGACTAGGTATTCATGAGTACTGTATACCGACGGGTACTCATACTCATCAGTACTCATACTCATGAGGCTGTACTCATAAGTACTCATACTCATGAGTAGTGTACTCATGAGTACTGCACTCACGAGTAGGGGACTTACCCCTGTATTCAATCGTCCTCGTACTCACTCTTTTATTCTGTGTGAGTACTCTCTCATCATAGTGCTCACTCCTGAGTTTGAGTAAAAATAAATACAAATGAGTGTACTCACGGGTGATTACGCCGACCTATGGACTCAAGGCGACAACATGCTCACCGACGACATTATACATCCATCAAAAAGTCCGTGGGCTGCGCCGGTCGTACTCGTGAAGAAAAAGACGGCGTTTTAAGGTTCTGCGTTAACTACCGGCGCTGAACAAAAGCACCAAAAATGACGTGTACCCTCTGCCACGAATCGGCGACGCCCTTGACCACCTCTTCCATGCCAAGTACTTCTCATTGATGGATCTGAAGACTGGCTACTGGCAAATTAAAGTGGACGAGAAAGACCGAGAGAAGACTGCATTTATAACCCCGGATGGTCTATACGAGTTCAAGGTGATGCCGTTTCGGCTGTGCACGGCGCCAGCAACACTTCAAAGAGTCCTGGACACTGTGTTAGCTGGCCTAAGTGGCACACCTGTCTCGTATACCTCGACGACGTTGTGGTATTCGCCCGAAATTTCGACGAACACATCGCAAGATTGGAGTCTGCACTCGAGGCTATTCGCATGTCAGGGTTAACGCTGAAGCCTGAAAACTGGTGCTTCGCCTACGATAAACTCAACTTTTTGGGACACGCCATCAACGCCGCCGGAGTCCTACCTGAGCCGGTGAAAATATCAGCCATAGCGAACTTTCACAGACCAAAAGACAAAAAGGCCATGCTAGATTTCTCTGACTGTGCGCATACTACCGGCGCTTCGTCACAAACTTCGCACGCATTGCAGACCCAGTCACACGTCTGACAAAAGATAGCACCCCTTTTGCCTGGGAAATGCCAAAAAACCATTCTGCGAGCTGCGACAACGCCTGCAAAACCCTCCTGTGCTCGCTCATTTCGCCGAAAACGCCGAAACGGAAATGTACACCGACGCCAGTGATATAGGCTTGGGAGCCGTTCTCGTCCCAAAGCAAAGCCGTGCGAAAAAGTAATCGCCTTTGCAAGCCGTGGTCTGTCCAAGGAGGACAAAAATTACTCCGCCTCAGAAAAAGAGTGGCTCGCAATTATATGGGCCATTTCAAAATTTCACCCACACGTGCGTGGTAGACCGCTCAAGGTTGTTACAGACCACCATGCGCTGTGTTGGCTCGCTAATTTAAGGGCCCCTCTGGCCGTCTTGGGCGGTTGAGCTTGCGCCTGCAAGAGTTCGACGTTACAATCGTCTAAAATCCACAGGAAACACTGCGCTGCCGTGATTGGCTTGATTGTCCCGCACGTCTGGCGCGCTTGAAACACGTCTGCGCCGAATCGACAACGCGTTCGATGAAGCGGCCGCCGCGAACACCCTCGACGCACGCCGCTCTGACCACCGCGGCCACCCGATTGCGTCCCACCCGTCGACCCACCACCACAAGACTCCGATGATGACAGCGCGTTCTTTGGAGTCATGGCGGAGAGCGACCTTGCCGCCCAGCAGCGTGTCGACCCCGACTTAGGGGTCACGATTGACTACCTCGAAGGACGCAACGTCGCCATTCCTAAAGCGTTTAAGCGCAACTTACCAGCATTCAGCCTGAAAAACTCGTGTCTCGTGAAGAAGAATTTCACCCGGAACGAGAACGAGAAGTAAATTACCTTCTTGTCATCCCCGCAGACCGTCGTGACAAAATTTTGGAAGCGTGCCACGAGGACTCGTCTTTCGGACATCTCGGCACAGGTCGCACTATTGGAAAAATCAAGGCGAGGTATTGCGGGACCCGCCTTACCTCTGTCATTACCCACTACGTCCGGAGCTGCCGTGACTGCCAGTGACAAAAAACGCCGACGACGAGACCCGCCGGACTTCTGCAGCCAATCGCCGTCCTATCGAGGCCCTTCCAACAGATTGTAATGGAACTTCTGGGCCCGTTTTCTACGTCACGATCCGAGAACAAGTGGATTGTCGTAGAGATGGCCGCTCTTCCCCGGGGGCAGCTCAAGAAGTCACGAATTTTTTCATAAACCAAGTTGTGCTGCGACATGGAGCCCCTGAAGTCCTAATCATGGACGACGGAACGGCCTTCACCGAGGACCTTATGCAAGGAATCTTACTCTACAGCAACGCAGATCACCGAATAACGACGGCGTACCACCCCCAAAAGAACGAACTAACGGAACGTCTGAACAAGACGATCGCGGATATTCTGTCTATGTACGTCGACTTTGAACATAAGACTTGGGACACATTCCTTCCGCTTGTCACGTTTTCGTACAACACAGCGACCCTACGCAGATGACACCGTTAGAGCTTGTCTACGGAAGACGGCCGACTACGATGCTGGAAGCCCTACTTCCGCACGTAGAAGACGACGACCTCAACACGGACGTCCAAGGATTTCCTTCAACGTGCGGAGGAGGCCCGCCAGCGCACTCGAGTTCGTATAACGGACCGGCAGCTGGTGGATGCCGGCCGCTACAACCTGCGACGCCGAGACGCCCAGTACCATCCTGGGGTTCGTGTGTAGGTTTGGACTCCCATCCGACGATGCGGACGGAGTGAGAAGCTTCTGCGACGGTATTTCGGACCCTACCGGAGTTTACGACGTGTTGGCCAACTTACCTACAAGATGTTCCCCGATGGGGATTCTGGCACATCACGACGACGCACGCGGCCCCAATTCGTGCACGTCGTTCATCTGAAACCTTACTGCGGAAAGATGATGGACTTTTTTGTTGTTATTTGTTAGGATTGTCATTTTATTAAAGCATCGAGTAGATGCACTCTTAGAGGGGGGTAATGGCGCGAACCATGCATTGGGTTTGTTTATTTATGGTTTGTTTTTACTTCCCGGCTGCGCCCGGCTGTGTTATCTGTGTCCCAAGCGAAGCGCATGTTCCATTCTTTATTTTTATGCCGCATGGCTTATCTCATTCGGATAAGGAGAGCGTTTCGCCCTAATGTCACTGGCATGGAAAAATCTTCTTTGATCCACAATGTTCTGGATGTAAATCGACGGTTCGAGAAACACTCGCGCCAAACGATAAAAGCCTGCAGAGCATACTCCACGGTGTTCGATTCGCCGAGGCTCACCTGCGCAAGTTGTTTCGTTGACTGCTGCTTCGCCGAGAAGAACTTCTTGCTGGGCTATTTGGTGAATAGATGACATGATTTTAAGCGAAACAAAAACACAAGGACGAGGAACAGAGTACACGAGAGGCGCGCCTGTGTATTCTTTGAGTTTTTGGGGAGCACAAGTTCGCTCCAATAAATTTATTTTTCTTGAAGACAACTGCGTCGTCTGTTGCTCCATGACATTGGATGACAGGGGTGGTGGTGAAAATCGCTTTGCGGTAGCAGGGGTGGACTTTCATGGGTAGCACGAAAACATCGTGTCAAGGTCGCTTTTGCACTGATCCTCTTGATCAATAAGTTGAATTCCCGGTTGGCTTAGCGCTCTTCAAGGTCAGGTCTTCCAGCGAACTAGTTTTATTCATTTGGCCGCCCTCGGCTACTCTTCGTATTGGCGTTTCCTTGAACTCCGCGCCTCCCCTGAAGCACGCTGTTTGGCAGAAGTCCTCACATGACGTGGGCGACTCATACGGTGAGTGCCCTCAACAAACTAACTTTCCTTTCAACTGGCGTTCAGGGCAGAATGTCGAGACCGAATGCTTGGCGCGCGCGCAGTTCCTATGCATGGCCGCGTGCATAGGAAATCAAACACAGAAAACGACACAGAAAAGTACACAGGCTGCGACGGGATCCACTGCGAGCACCACAACAAAAAATTATACTAGGAGAATCCTGACAAAAACTTCATGCTCGATTTCACGCTGGTATGATTCCCTTTTAGGGGTTTCCTATTCGTTGCCTGTTGTGGCATTTTGTTTGGCGCGGCTGCCCTGTGCCACCGGCATTACGTCGTTGTGAGGGTACTATTAATCTCCATCGCGATGGGGTTCAAGGTGGTGCTGAATAAGAGCGATGACTTCCGTTTCGTCTTCCCGTGATGAAAGTTCAGTGATGATTGATTCCCCTGGTCCTAAGTAAGCTCAAGGTGTGACGCTAGTACAAGACACCGCGGCATTTTGAACACCATGGGAGTGGTTTCCCTTGGTAAAGGGACAATCCTCTGTGGTCACAAGCGTACCTTGTTGCGCCTTCCTCAGTAATAACTTTCTTTTTGCCAACGGGCGCTTGTGGTTTAGGGTAGGCTGTCGGGTTTCGCGGTGACCTTTTAGTGAGATTACTGTTGGCGGAATCGGATCTCTCGGGGGTTAGATGCGCTTCCTGAGAGCTTGGATTCTAGTTTTGTGGAAAAGTCTATTTGCTTTGACCCGCGGAGCTGTGTAGGTCGAGCTTTATCCGTCCGTGGCACCAAAAAACCTCGGAGTGTGAGTGAGAGTGGCGAGGAGGCAAGAGCCTATGAGCAGGCGTTGGGAGTGCCCGCCTGAAGAAACAAATGTTGTTTAGCAGGTCCCGGTAATTGAACACGGGACCTTTACGCCGTAAAACCGGCCACTTAACCACCTGGCCGCCCCCAATAGCGCGAGGGGTACGGGGTTAGCAGCGGCGGGTAACAATAGCATGTGCAGCCGATTGGGAAGAAAAAAAGGTTGTGTAGGCACGCAGTGCACAACACCTACCAGAAAAAAAAATACCAGATAGGAATTTTCACAGCAATAACACCCATTCCCATTAAACTGCGAAACAGCGCTTAAACGAAGACAGTAAGAGAAGGCACAGACAGGTGGGCTGTCTGTCTTCTCTTAGTGTCTTCGTTAGAGCGCTGTTTCACAGTTTAATGATGAACCAACTATCCCAAACCCGAACGTTAGTTATTACACCGAAATGAGGTAATCCTAAAGCGGAAAAAAGTAAACCTAGTAACGAAATTCAGCACTCAGCCTTCCCTGGGCACCTGATTACGAGTCGGGAATGCAAATGGCGATATGTGTTTTGGAAGTTTCAAATAAATAATAAAACAAGGCAAAAACCGATAACCTTGCCCTTCTAATTAAGCACAACAAAAACAACAAAGGACTCCCGCCACTAGGAACAAAAAGTTAGCTGTGCCTTAACATAGTTTTGCCTGGGTGTGAGTAGCTAGAGGTACGGTTAATATTATTGTTCAGCTTGGTTTTCTGTACGGTTACGACGCTTCTCGAGGCGTGCGGCTCGTTCTGCCTCCGTATCCTCGCTTTGCTGCCTCCTCTTGGTTTCGTTCCGACGACGAAGCCTGACGACGAATCACACCGAGCCGCGTCTTCTATGTATACACGATGTTTTTTGTATTTTTATTTCTAGTTCTTTTTATTTTTATTTTTATTCTATTTCCGGTTTACTTATTTATAATACGTTTTGGGCGGCGAGCGGCGTTGCCAGCTGCGGCGGCTAGGGAATCGCTAGGTTGCGCAGCTAGTGCAGGTTTTCCTAGGAACTGTTGCCAGCTAGGGAACCGCTCAGCTCGCGGTGCGGCCACCGGTAACACCGAAAGGGCCAGAATACGGCGGTTGTATATCTCGCTACAAAAGAGAAAAACCAGGGGAAAACGCTTTCCTTTACCGGTATCTAACCTTGTTCCCTCGCATTATGAAGGCGGCTTGTGTGCGTTGTGTTCGTTGAGTGATTACTCGCGTGCTCTAATCCTGGCCAGTTCACGTGCGCTTCCGCCTGATGTGGGGAGCACAGACGCCGCGTTCGCGCTAGAGACGCCGAGTTAGCGTAGCCAGTTGCCTGCGGTTACAGCGCGTGGCAACGCGGTCAACTTTGGGAGAGATGTGATAGCCTGCAGACGAAACGATCCTGGCCTGTAAGTCATGGAGAACTTTCGGCGGCAAGTTGGGAAATTCATGTGAGGTGCAACATCCGGGTCTCCGACGAAGGGAGAGGGGCCGCCTTCTGTGATCTTTCTCATGTCTTCACCGCAAGCTGCGCCAATTTTTGTAGCGTAAGCTACACTGGCCGAGGTTGAGCAGTTTCGCGAGTACCTTGAAGGGCCGTGCTGCGCTAGCGCGAGGAGGATTAGATTGGATAGAATTAAATTGGATTGGATTGTATTGAAATCCAAACCAATTGGAGTAAGGGTGTCTACGCATTCTAGAGGAGTGACGTCATAGCCATGGCAGACGCACTTTCGCCGGCGCGTGCCCAGCTGTGCGCATCCGCTGCGCAGTAGCCACGTCTGACGCTGCGCCGGAGCCGCTTGATAGCCGTTTCGCGTGGCCTCTGGAGAGCCGTGTTGCGCATGCGTGAGGAGCAGTGACTGGACTGGACTGGATTGGATTGGATTGGATTGGATTGGATTGGAAATCGTTTTAGCAGCAGTAAGAATGATAATCAGCTAATCCTAGACAACCAGTAAACCGAAGAATAGACCAGCTGAACCTTAGCTCACGCTGCGTATATTCTGGAATAGCCGAGCTAATGCACTGGTATTTTTTAGTAACCGTGCGTACCATAATTGCCAAATACCCAGCAAAGCCTGACGTTTCCTTGTATCTTTTCATAAAGCGTTAGTGGCGTGGGAGAATACGAATAACCCGGTACGCGTCATATCCCCTTCGCTGGGACGTGCTATGTACGCGGGCATAAAAACATACGGGGAAACAGGTGCATCTTTCGCGTTTATTAAGAAAATCGGCACGCAAAGTTTTGTAACGTAGAGGTAGAGAGAGACAGAGAGATAACACTTTATTTGAAGGGACCCATGTCCGGGCTGCCGAAAATGGGGTTCTGGTGGGTCCGGAATGGGGTGTTCTAGTGTCAATAGATCAGGGTACAGAGTATCGGGACAATTTTCTTCTGTTGCGGGCCGTCTCTATGATGATTGGGCATTTCGCATCACGTGACATTTCTTTACACAACGATGGTTCATGTGCTCCGCCATTTTGTTGTTTATGCGTTTTAGTCGGTGAACTGTGGCAGACTTAGTTTAGCCTACTCGACGGCTGCGCGCAACTAACGTCGTTTCGAACGCGAATCAAAGATAGCGCTCGTAGCCGCATTTCAGCAGCAAAGTTGTATCCGAAAATGTAGTTTTGCTGCATCTTCGGGGCAGCGTTGTTAAAAAACGACATGGTCGAATTTGTCGGTGAAGCCGTAGATGCGGCAATCTCCCAACACCGATAACCACGAAAATGGCCACCGTTGCTGACTTCTGTGCCTTAGTTACTTTACTCTGAAAGCTTATCTAGTGACACTACGTTCGTCAATAGTTGTGCTGCAAGAAGTTCGACGGACAACAGGCACCAAAAGCCATGCGTCTAAAGACTGATATAACTTGTGGAATGCCGCAGCAGTTTACCGCGTAAATACGATAGTTTATTAATTGAATATTTGCAAAATTTAACTCTGAATAATCTGTTCAAGTTTTTAAAGAACATAAGCTTCAAACTTTACTTATTTATCTTCAGCGTCTGGAAAACCGAGGCCCTACTAGTTGCTAATGGTTCACATTGAAATTAGGCGCTAAGAATCGAGGAACCTCACCCATTTAGCTAAAGGTTAAAGCGGGGGCTTGACGCGAAGGGTTCAGAAAAGGGTAAGAAGATAAAATATAAAATGAACTCCTTAAAAGAGTTCCGGCGATTGCGGAACTTTCCGCACTGACATGAATGGTTTGTCTGACTGTAAGCACTTCTAGCTGCGTCGAGCGAAGAGTGGGGTTCTCGGCAGAAAAACAGTTCGAGGATATTGCGCACGGTAACAATAATAAGACGCCCCATTCAGAGTTCTCCTATAAGGAAACCCTTACTCCCTATAATAACACTTCCTCCTACTCTGGGTCCGAAAGGGCTCGGAGCACATCTCGTGGTTTTAAATTCTACGTCTATCAAAGCAAATATTTAAGCACAAGATTTGCAAATACGGTTTATAACACCCCTTAATCTTGTTACTTTCAGCAATTACGAGTTCTCTAATGGTGTTATTGTCTTAGAAAAAAATATTCAAGAAAGCACCGGGCTACAGCGCGAACCACATGTCCCTCTGCCCCTCCTGCTTTCTAGGCTGGATAATATCGGCTGCTGGAAGCAACTTTTACCGGCAAACATGGCGCAACCTGGGGTATTCTGTCTTGAGGATGATTCTCAGTGAATGCGAAACACGGCTTCGACGTTTACAAATGCAAAATATGAATAATTGGTGACAACTCGCCCAGTGCTTAGGCTGACACACGAATTTAGACTTTCCTTTGCTTTACCTCCACCTCGTCATAAAAACCAAATATATATACGCACATTTTTCACGGAAATAACGCCCTCAAGCTGACTTTGTGAGGGTACCATGCGTGGTCGAAAGTATTTTCAATATAAGGAAGGGATGATAATAGGAAGGAGATCGAAAAAATATGTGCCAATGTGATTTAAAAAGAAATGAATTATCGGGCCTTGAACTACAAGCCGTTATGTTTTAGTTGCACCATATCTGGCCCCCAGTCATCGACACAGGAACTATGGCATCTGAGCTCGCGGTAATAAAAATTGGCACATCCCACAGCTTCTTTTGACGCGCGGCAAGTAATTCATCGCATTTAGAAACGCACAGTGGGCGTCACTGGGACATTGGGTTTTATAGGCCATAATGCGGTTGCCCCAACGTTCCCATTGCCCAAAGTGCGGCGAGTCAATGAGATTCTGTCGGGCGAAGCGTAACAGCCTTCAGTGAAATGAAAGAGAAAATCTAAACGGCATTAAGCTGCTGTGGTGAGACCAAATGTTCTTCAGTGCGTGTTCCCTCATCGTTTACTGGACCGCCGATTCCGCTGTTTCACGTCCCCGGTACTCTACAGGCCGTTGACACTTCGATGACCGCTGCAAAGTGCCCGCTCCCATGGTGGGGTCCTCACGATTATATTAGAGAGTATGGAGGAAAAGAACGGGCCATGTTGTCGACACTGACGTCTCTTTCTTCGGCCTTCACCCTGCAGGACTGCCCGCTATTTTCTCCTGAATCGCTTGTCGTTCGTTTTTTTTTTTCCTGTCGCTTGCATGTGATGTCGTTTCGGATAAGTGTTTTGCGAAGGCTAGAAATGACCACTGAGACAACACGCAACAAAAAGGGCAAATGTGTTATATTTTCACACAGCAGAAAAAAGGACGACGCAGTGACAGCAGAGCGTTATTGCGGAATGTAATAGAATAATGGACAGCCATTTTCGTGCCCTGGTAAGAATGTATAGTTGTCAGAAGGTATATAACAAAGTTTTGGTGCTGTGTTTTTAGACAAAAAGGCGTTTTAGGCGCCGATTTAGCGTAAAAAAGGAGCTCAATTTGTTGCGGTGAATACCTCCATGTGCATGCACGCTTGCTGCGACTTTGTGTTCATTGATTGTAATTCGGAAAACCACAGTGATGCATCATCATTTGGCGCCTGTTTTCTTTAATGTTTGTTTTCAAAACGTTTTCTCTGCTGGCTGTCCGCGCCTCTTCTTGATCAAAACATTCGCTGTGGTAAAGTCTGCAAAACATAACATAAGGACCATGCAGCCAATCTGACGTACGCGAAGAACGCGCTATCATTTCTGTGATCAGGCATGAATGCTAGCGACATTGTGAGGTGTGAAGATGTAACTTCTGATGAAATTTCTGGATGGAAGCAAGAAGTATAAACAAAGAGGAAAGAAAAGTGTGGGTATTGGTCCTTAGCGGTTTTTTTACGTTTATTCTACGTTCGTATAGATCAGCTTAACATGGAGGTAATTTAAAAAGTCGGAAATACTATCCTACGGGTCACAGCAACTATCCGCGCTCTTTTTATCAACGATGTTAGCGAAGGACGTGCACAAACCATGCAAAATCCATGCTTGGTTTTCTATACCATTTATTTGTTTGAAGAAACGGTTAAAAGAAGCAATAAATACTATATTGATCATTTTTTTTCAGCATTTAAGAAAACCTCTGCATATAGATGCCCGTGCGACGTCACTATATGCAGAGCATTTAGGTGATGTTGAGGTGGCTTATTTTGCCTGACGTATTGAACAGAACTACTTAGCTATCGCCATTGTTTTCACGGAGAATAATGTAAACACGTTGACTTAATCTAGCGTAATATGACCTAATGAATAGAACGTAACTTAGTTTAAAGTAACCTGACCTACACTAAACTAACCTAATGCTTTTTGCCTTAAAACCATAACGGGTAATTTAAGCTCTTAAAATTGATCTATTTGGCCCGTTTCCAAGATCAAACGCTCACAATCGGCGGATTATAATTCCAACAGGTTATTCAGTTCAATATGCAGAACGACCACTGAAATTCCGACTTTATTTTGTATACAATTGTACTTAGACAAGGCGCTGCCTAGGTCCTCGTACCCGACCGCAGATTTGTATTGGTCTTAACTCACGCAGGTTATCCTGTAGTTGAGCAACACCAGTTCCAGACGTACAATACCCTACCACCCACAAACAAGTGCATTAACCGAGCGCCTTAACAAGGCCGTCACTCACATGATTGCTATGTATGTCGACCCGGAACACGAAACGTGGGACGAAGTTCTCCCTTTCGTGACGTTCTCCTCAAACACGACCGTCCAAAAAACAACGGGCTTCTCTCCCTTCCACCTGGTGCACAGCCAACCGGTTACTAGGATGCTGGAAGTGACTCTGCCTCACATACCCAGTGACAATACTCCCGAGGATGTCCATCTGATTTCCCAGCGAACAGAAAAGGCGCGGGGACTTGCCCAGGTCATGATCTAAGGCCAACAACATGTCGACGCAGAGCGCCACAACCTTTGTGATGAGACGTTTGTTCCAAACCCGGCGATAGGGTTTGGGTGCGGACACTGTTCCGCCTCCGAGATCTCAGCGAGAAACTCCTGATGCAGTACTTCGGCCCATAAAAGGTGTCCAGCTGCATAGGAAACCTTAATACGAAGTCGCCTTTGACGGAGAGCGATCACCGTCCAGAGCAGCGAAGTCGGGAGTTGTGCACGTAGTGCTGCTCAAAACTTACAACGAGTGATAGTGCGCCAACTGTCCCGGAGAAGAATACAACATGCTTGCCATCTTTATTCGCGATATTGAGTCGAGTCTTTTAAGAGGGAGAGTAATGCCACCATTCTCAATTCTACTTGTCATATTCATATCGCTAGCATAGTAATATTCGCTAACGACACGAGACAAAAAGAAGAGGTCTCGTGTCGTTAGCGCTGTTACTATGAACATGTACCAACTCGCCCAGTCTTACGTTCTACTTGTCAGGTCGCCATCGAGGCCTGTCAAGCGATGACTGGTTCTCCAGAGATCACCGTCAGACTTAGTCCCAGGGGATGGAAGAAGGGAGGGTTAACGAAGCGCGATTGGGGAGCATGACAGCTATTCCTGGCTTGGCATCAGTTTTCCTGATTATTTAAACGTCTCCCGGCACTTCATCCCATGTGATCCGAGTGTTGTCCGTCATAATATTAACAGATTTCGAGAGCTAATATTCGAAACCACACAATAAACAATTCCGCGAAAGCCGGAGTCAAACTTAGACATTCGGGGTTTGGAGGTCAAGATGTAACAGCTCCACCGTTATGGCAGACATTCTACAACGCATTCGCCCAGCACTAAAAGATACGAATGCCGTAGGACTACAGCATACTTCTGATTGCAGCATTGAGTTGGAGTGCCCTCGGACGCCTCTCTAGGCACCGCATAATAATAAATAAATCTTGCACAGTTTATCCGACCTTTCAGAAAAGTGTTTGTGTATGCCTGCGCTTATGTTGCACTGGTTTATTCTGTTATTTTGTTTTGGTGTGTTTTGTTCCAATCAGAAATACGTTAATGGCCGTCAATATTAAAATGTAATTCCCAATTCATTGTTTTGTCAAACCCTTCACAGTGTGCTTATTCCGGAGACGGGTTTGAAGTGGTCAAATACGTGTATTTCTGTTACCCGAACTTGCTACTAGTATGTCTTCGGGTAGTGTAGTTACCGGATTTCAGATTTTCATTTAAAGGAAATTTAGCTTAAAATATTTGCAAAAGCAGGGCTAGGCCGACTGCGTTGCCATCGCAAGTTTGCAAGAAAATTTAGTGTTACTCCAGAGGGCAATTTTTGCCCACCAAGGGATAAATAAACAAATAATCGCTAAATATTTGAAACGCCCTTGATGAAATGGAGCGCTTCTGCCATGCTACATCGGAGGACATTATTTTTCCTAGAGATCACTGGATTGTGCGAAGAGAGGTGTCTCATCTCGTACTCGGATTCTCGCAGTCCACAGGACTAAGTGAGGTGTGGTGACATTGTGTGTCTGTTATTTTAGGACTAAGTGAGGTGTGATGACTTTATAGTTTCGATATGGTATTGGGGACGATTAGGCGGAGCAATTGCCAGCAGCTATGCAAGGCTAAGTCCGCCTTATTCAACAATACTTACTCACTTACTTACGTCTGTGATTGGAAGGGGAAAACTGTCGTTATGTTTATGAGCGTTGTTATTCAAACATTAATTTATTCTGTCCTTTTTGTAATGCACAAAATTGCAAAATAAACGGGTGTGCAATAATAGCAAATGCAACTGCTCATGACGACTAAGCAGTGAACAAAGAAGCAAAATAACTGCGATGGCAATAGTGACAGTGAGGTGGGCAAAAATTCAAATAGAACGTGCGTATATAAAACCGCCGTAATCCACTGCAGCTCTTCGGGGTGGATAACAGATTGGTCAGTTGTGAGGGCTCAGCGGATCCCATTTGGGAACTCCAATACACGTTTTCCTGACAGCACCGATGCTCGAGCAGTCAAGGCTCTCCGCTCGTTCTTCTCACTTGAATGCTTTTTATTGCCTAAATCGCTGGGAAACACGCCAGCTGCTGAAACATTTGGTAAAAAATCCCACTGCCATAATGTCTATATGAACGACAAGCCAGATCACGCCATCTTCGAAAGCGAATGAGCTTTCTACATATGTGTTTGCCATCTGCCCATAGTGGCGTTGATACTTGGGCTTCGATTATTGACGTCGCTTATCGCATGGCGCAAGCTATTTCCAGACCACGGAAAGGAACACGCTTCGACAGACGTTGACACAGTGAGGAGATTTGTGTACATGGCAATAACGTGAAATTTGTGTTTTTATTCTCTCCCACTGCTAAGAGCTGCAAATTTGATCTCTTCAGGTGCAGAGAAAACACTCTCCCGTGCCTGAGAAAGGCACCAGAAAACACTCCAAAGTCTGAAGGGACACCCGTTGATAACGTTTTTCATACTGCCGCTGGCTGAGAAAATCCGGCGTCGTCCTAGCCATCATCATCGTCGTTGTTGTTGTTGTTGATGTCCTGGTAAGAAAATTGTCGCCTCTGCAAAAACTAAAAATAATAAAAACGTATGATTTATTTGATTCGAGTTCAACGAAGGTCCTCGCAATAGCAGCCCGTTGCGTTAGCACTAAGCTTTATTTGTTTTATTTCCTTGTATTTATTTCAAATATGAAGACAGATACATACAAGAGCCACTTACAAATCGTGGCGCTTAACATACAAAAAGCGCAGGGTGATCTGGAATTCGACGAACAAAGTTTTGATTACGTTTCTGGCTAGCAAGGGCACAATGATACACAAAGGTGCAAAAGACGGTACCAAACAGGTTTGCATTTATTTTGCTCATGGTAGCTTTCTAGCTTATTTATAATTTCACTCAAGTTCAAATTGAAAGAAAACACCGGCTCAGTGTTTCTGCTTCTGTCTAAACTGCGGATTTTCCATTAACTGCGTACGGCCACCAGAAAAAAAAAGCGGTAATAAAAAACATCGTCGTAGGGATCTACAAAGTACCTTACGCTGCTATTTCAAGGTACTTTTTGACTGTCTGTTGAAGCCCATCCTAGAACAATATAGCATCTTTGCAGTCAATGAAACAGCTTTCCGTTGTTTCTGGGGCATTAGAAAGTTGACAGTTTAGAGTTGACAGAAGGCACAAAATGTTTGTACTACGCAGCCATGACCTAACGGGCAAGGTTTAGGCATGCAATTTGGAAAAGGAAGATTTTGTACATGAAGAAAGATGCATTTTACAGAGATTTTACATTTTGAGGACATCATTACCGGGTAAACCATCGCAAAGAGATCTGTAGAGGGTGCAGGAAGTAGCAGTGATATTAAATCTCTGTAAAGTGTTTTTCGGGGCATCGTAAATAAAGTTTTGACGAAAACGTGAGGCAATAAAACTATTACAGAACAGCGCACCTCTCACATGAATCCCCAGAAATATGGCCGTGAGGAAAATTTAGAAGAAACAATAATACCATGAAGGGAAATCCGCAAGATCCGCAAGATTGGCGATGCACCAATCTGCGGGTACAATGCCTTGTGATAAGGATAAGCGAAATATTATAACAAGAAAGCGGGAAAGAGATTCAGCGTAACGACGTAAAAATATATTTGGTTGTTATCCGGACCAAAAGAAGATTTTGTTTTAATGTTCAGAAGCATATGAAAGATACCGTCGAATGTTATGAAGTCGGGGTCCATTTCTGCGCAGTTTCCACTGGCATTATCGAACACGCATGGGTTTGAAGAAACGGAGTGAAAGTACCGGCTGAATTCTGTCACTATTTCTGTCTCATCTCGAATAATTTGATCGCCAAGCAAAATGCAGTTTGTATTTTTTTGTTTAATAGTCTTTATGTGGCGCCAAAACTTGACTGGATCGCTCATAAGGAGTCGCGGCAATTTTACTGAATAGAAAGCTTGCTTGCTAGACCGCATTTTTTCTGAAAGAATTGGTTTTAATTTTTGAAACAAGGGCCCCTGAGCCTTTCGTTTTCTCATGCGCTTAATTTTCGCGCTATATGAATAATTTCCCTTGTTATCCACGGATTTTTGGAGGGTTGTTTTTTAAGTTTGTTCGGGATGAAAGCCTCGAGGCAATAGCAACAGAGTGACCGGAACGTACTCCAAAGGCAGTTGACATCAACACTGGTAAAGCGATCAAAGGCTAAATCAAGGTAATCAAGAAATGATTCATCATTTGCTTTACTAAAATTTTTAAACACACTTTTCTTTACGGGGATTATTTCAGGTTGACTGACTACACTGTATGTAAAGAGAACTAGCTTGTGGTCAGGCAGACCATCATCAACAGATCCATGTACATCAGAAAGGCATTTGCTGTGGAATACAAGGTCAAGAATCGATGCTGTCTGCTCCTGTATGCGTATTGGCGTGGTCACTGCTTGATCCAGATCACACGCCAACATCATATCAAAGACAATGTGATCACTGGAATATGAGGAACTTAATTTGGACCGATTAATATTCGGTAGATTAAATTCCCCAGTATAAGACGGCATTCAGAGTATTTGACAGAAAAGTAAAGTTTGCTAAGAAAATCGGCATCAGAAGAAGGAGGGTGGTAAACGGCAATTAAGATAAAGGAATTTCCAAAGATGTTTAATTTCAGACGTATGCTTTCACGCTCTTCTAGTTGTTCTAAAGGGGTAACGGTTACGTGGGCACTAAAAATGACAGTGACGCCTCCTCCACGTGTCGACCTATCTGTTCTATATATTTTATTTTTTGTATATTTATAGATATGTTGTACATAGGTGGTGAACTACAGCGACGTCCACCAGCGTTTCGATGACAAATGACCTGTATGTCACTGCTACACCCTCCCCTAACGTAACGCAACGGAAACTAGCCTGAAGTAACCTAACGAACAGAAAAAAAACTCATGTACATTACCGAAAACTAACCTAACCAATGACAGCTATTTTTATTCTAACGATGTAACAAAATAAACGAAGCGAGGTCCGGATTCCAATCACCTGCGTTAGCAACAGGACGCCAAGACGGAACCTTTACACCCCAACAGCAGACGCCCTGGCTTGTTCGAGCCCAGTATTAAAAATTCGAATTTCGTTGAGCGGGACTCTAGTCATGGCTCAAGCGCTGAGCTGGAGTGCCGTTCGACGGCACGCTAAACACTGCGTATACGACAAGTTCGCGAGTTCTTCGTCACCTCCTTTGTCGAAGTCGTCTTAAGCGGCGCACCAGAGCAGCTAAAAATGTAACATTTTTGTGAACGCTGTCTTCTCGCTCATTGGGGAACGTGTGCGCAAGACCCCTCGGCTTCTCACCTGCCACCAGTGACAGCAAAGGTTCCCTCATCTCCAACGGCCATGGAGCGATTTCACCTTCGTGCCAGAATCGTGACGTCACCTCGTATCTTACTACTGTAATGGCAGGAACGGTGAACCGGCACTGGGCCCAGACCTTCAAGGTTGAGTTCGTGGTTTGCGATTGGAGCGTCGGTGCTGAAGTGCGGATGATTATGGATAGTAAAAAGGCAGGTGTTGCAGGCTTCGCTTGCGAATATCACCCGGGATAGCACAAAGGTTTCTAGGAACACTTACGTGGTAAAATTGAACCCCAAGTGTACGTCTCTGTTAATCTGGTGTTGTGACGCAGGGGGTACATAATGGCTTTACTGTGGGAAAAGCATATGGTGGATGTTGGCAAATGTTTACACCGTAAATCCGCGCAAAGCTACACAAGAAGGAGCTACACAGCGTGACGGAGATGCATGGGCGTAGCCAAGTTGGCCGTAGAACGGGCTGACGCAAAAGATCGGTTGAAAATTACCACAATGCAAACGTTGAATGGTTTAAGGTTCTCGAAGTAGCTCGGTCGGAAACGCACAAGAAGAGTTGGTGTTCCTTCTATAGAGACCGAAATCTCAAGACGCTGAGCTCGTAAAAATGCATTTTTTGCTTAATGTTGGGAAAGAATATTACAGAAAAAATTTTAATGCATCATGCAGATTTTCGTAGACTTCAGTGTTTTCGGTTGAGTTCACAATAATTTAAGTATACAGAGGACTCAGAACCGAAACAAAAAATTAGTATTGGCGCGTTCTGTATCGCTGTGTCATTTTTCTAAGTATTAACATGTCCGGCAAAATTGCACTTTCATCATTCTGTGCAACATTCATACAGCGTATGAACACCAAATAACGCTTGCTTATCAATGCATTGTTCATTTCGGTTGAAGTATTAACAGTAGCTTTTTGCTCATTTACGGCTTCATATTACTGCAGATGTCAGTGAGATTCTACACATTATTTTATTTTTGCGCCCCTGCACATCGTGTTAAGCCTCGCCAAGTAGGCCCGCATTCAATAATCCTTGAGTAGAAAGCCGCATTCAATAATCCTTGAGTAGAATGAGAAGTTGACCTAGTTGGATGTAAGTCAAATTTAAAGCGCAGACAGGGGACCGTACAAATGATGAGTCCATGAATGACATTGTAGTTCCATAGGAAACATATACGAGGATATGTGCACAAAAATTCAACACTTTTATAAAATAACGCCGACATAACCTGTACAGCGAGACGAAAACAGGACGTAAGAGAAAGTAGGGAACAAAAATACCAAGGTGGGTGACGCACCAGCAGAGAACGGGCAGAGAGACGTATATGTAATAGCGTTGAGAAAATAACTTCAAAACATATTTTAGCTATCAACGGAGGTGCAGGATTTTTTAGGGGTTGGCAAATAATTTCAAGCTAAAAAATATCTAAATTTAGAAAATGAAAGGCGGGGGGGGGGGGCGGGGGGGGGGCGGGGGGACGGGGGGACGGGGTGCGCGCCAAACGCACACCTAGGCTACGAAGGGAACAAGTGGAGCGCGTCCGGTTATGTTGAATGACATGAAAATATTTAACCTGCGGCCAAAGCTCGCCACACCGGTGTTTGGGATTTTCGTATGCCTCATAAAAACATTCTTTGAAACAGAAGTTGGAATGAATGATAAAGTTTCTTTTGCTGAAACGGGCATGACAAAAAATTCCCAGCAATCACCTGTAATGTGACACCTGAGGAAGGGCGTAGAATGCAGTGTTAAAGTAGTACTCTTGGTGCTTGGCGTTTTTTCCAACGGAGATGAAACCGTTGATGGTAGATCTATACGCCTCGAGCGCTGCTGTAGGGCGCGCCACTGAAATCCCCCTAGCGGCCCGTTTCGAAAGCAGTCGCGGGAGTCGCCGGCCCACTCACCACTGTCGCCGTTGCGTTTCGGCACGTTCGCGACTAATATTTTCCGTTTGTACGCGTTGGAAATACATATTTATGTGGAGCAGTCACTCCGTTCGCAAATATGGTGTATTTACGAGAGTGTAAATT